>JAKTRU010000028.1:0-249961 GCA_030579875.1 Sugiyamaella paludigena
GGGGGGCGATCTGCTCAAACCTTTTTGCTCGCTTCGCTCGAGATTAAGTTCGCGATGATATGGATTCTCGAGCGCACCGAGCGCACCCAGCGCTAAGGGTCTGGAGACTATGCCACCAGTCGCCGGAGCCAACGTGGGGTAGAAAGAATCTAAAGTATCAATCTATTACGACAACCGCAATCACTAGATAAGAAAGAAATAAAATTGAAATCATATGTTTTAAAAAAATATATCGAAATAATCAAGTACAATAACTAGACTAATTAGCGTTAACGCTGTTATGCTGTATATATTGCCATTCACCAATTGTTATATCACGATTTTGAAAATTAACCCTCCCAAAGCCGGGTGTGAGCCAGTCAGTCTCAACAGATCCTGGGCTAACAATCCAGGGAGCAGATCTATCTCCAATAGGACTGTCAGTTGACGACCACGCGCGGAATTTCACTCCAGGAACAAGAGTATCACATGTCGCGAGGATCCTATACTGATAGATAGCCAAAGTTCTTTCCTTCTTTTCAATTCTAGCTGTACAGCTGCTTCCTTTAGGGCCTGCCTGATTCTCATCTTGGGGCAACACCCAATCATCTGCTTTAGATGTTGGTCTTTTGTGAAATTCAGGAGTGCAATAGAGAGTTTTAAGGACATCGAACCACTCTGAATATTCATCAGTCCCAGTTGTCGATATTCGCTTTTGTCCGAATCTGCACTCCATCAGGGATAACGGTGCAGGACCCGCAGACAGTATACAGTGTTTTTGTTGGATCATTATAATCTGCTCTAACGTATACACTGCATTTAGGAGTTTCATCACTAAGGATAGCGTACTCAGTCACCTCTTCGACATCTGATTGTGTTAAAGGTAGTGCAGAAGTACTATTAACGAAATGGAGAATCGCAATATTGAGAATCTAAGGGAATGACTTCATTCTGAAAAGTAATATAAGAAGATATAGATGGATTTACTCTACAGTCTAGGGATTAAGCGATGTGATAGTAGTTTATATAGCGATTCAGACTCACAAATGAAATATCACTCTCCGCCGAGGGCCTGGATTTGGCTTGCAGCGGTACAAAGTGCTGAATGTATCAAACCCCATTCAAATGGAAAGGCTACAAATATGATATCACAAATGTAAGCTAAGCTTCTTGGCATTTTGATTATCAGGGAGTTTATCACTACACATACCCATGCTCTGAGGAGGCCTACAAGTATGATCAGGTCCTGGCCGGACTCAACGAGACGGTTATATTAATTGAAGGCAGAGGAGACAAACTATACTTCATTCTAGATTCGTCACAATCTTAAGGAGCTATAAGTTTAGAGTCAATACTATGATATGTCTGGAAAGAGACCACCGGGGGTTTTAATGGTGCTATGGCTCGAGGTAGAGAGAGCTGGGATCTGGAGCTAAACCCCTGACAGCTAGAGCCAAAACTTGGGATAGAAGAGAAAAGAGTTAAGGGACATATATTATATATCTAATGTGCTTTTTCTTAACCGAACGCATAAATTGTGTTTTTCATTTTTCATTTCTCTTTCTCAACAGCTACTGTAGCAGCATCTAACTCATCAAGCATTTCCTTCTTACAAAACTCATTACAAGCAGCAAGAATTCTAGCTTGTTTAGCAATATCTGCTAATTTACTAATAACAACTTGATTACCTCTTGTGAATCCATAAATAGTATAATGAAGTCCTAAGTCATCGCAGAGCTTAATAACCTTAGGTTGAACTGCCCGGAAATTATGTCGAGGCATTCGAGGAAATAAATGATGAATCACCTGGAATTGTAACCCTCCATGAAAAAAGTCAAACCAAGCAGGACAATCCACATCCATGGTAGTACGAACTTGTTTTTGAGCAAATGATTCATCTAACCCTAAATCGGAAGTTGACATACCAAAATGTGATAGAGTAATTTGAACATGAAGAGGCATAGTTACAACATGAGAAACCATTACATAAAGCCATCTTTCTGAAGCACTATGTAATGAACAAGTAACAACTAAATAGAAAAACCAGTAGAAAAATACTGCCATTCCAGTCAATTCTAAATATCTAAACCAAGCGGCTTTACCCTTTCGAGGACCCAATCCCAAGATCAGATATTCCCAAGAAAGTCTATAAAGATTGAATCTACCGAAACATAAAATTGGATAGTACATATAATTTTGAATTCTCACAAGGACTTTAGCAGCAGGATCGAAATATAATATTCGATCATAAAAACTTGATCGCACATTTCCAAACAATTTACTTGATACAGCAAAAAAAGGTAAATGTTGAATATCTGGATCATGTACAGGATCATTAGGTACAAAATGATGGACATTATGATTTCTTTTCCACCAACCAACTGATAATCCACCTATGAAATCAGCTAACACAATGCCCACTATATTATCAATTTGATAGTTATGAGTGATACCAAGATGACCAGCATCATGGACAATAAAAGTTAACTGATGCCAAGCAGAACCCAAGCATATAGCAGAAAGAAATAGCCACAGAGTTCCATAGTTACCTTCAGTACTAACACCAGAAGAAATAGCAGCAGCAGAATCCAGTTTACCGGCATATCTCCAACCGAAAAAGATTTTTGCAAATATGAATAATGGAATTATTCTTGACGCTTCTCTAGCATAGCCCCAATAGTTACAATTAAAATATCCTTCTTGTCTTAATTGTTTATGTAATTCACGAAATTTAAGAACAATTTTAGATTGAGTTTCATAATCCAAAGAAGGATATTTTTGGAGATCTTCTTTTACAAGTTGACTATCATAATTTTCAATTACTTGATCAGTTGCTTGTTCTTGTTTAGTCATTGGACGTTTTTCTCGTCGAGCACCTACACCAATATTATTTGATTTTGATTTTTCCCATTCGGGGATTCTTTGGTCGGGGTCTGATAAAGATATGCCTTCATCAGCTTCTAATTCTGCACGAGTTCTGAAATTTCCACCTTGGATAGGAGGTAAGAAATTTTTCCATGGTAATTCTACAGTCCCTATTTGGAATGATGTCAAGGATTTCAAAGTTTTATCAGAATGATATACATCCATTTCATCTGAAGCGTCTCTACCGACCATATGGTAGACGGCTTTATCACCACCGGGATGTTTTTTAATCCAATTGTTAAGTTTTAAAGCTTTATCATGATGGATTACAATAAGATTTCCTTGAGCAATAAGGACTTCCACGTCTTCTCGAGATAGTAATTTATCTTTCATTTTGAGATTGGAAAGAGATAGAAACGCAATATTAATTGACAAACAAAGAGATGGAAAATATTAATCGATCTAACCTCAAGAGAATCGGAATCTCAAACCAAGAAAACTATGTATATATCATGAAATATCAATATATGATAATGAATGATGGATAAATCAACTAAACAAATTAATAGTAGTGAACGTCCACAATTGTCACTTTCAATCTTGAAATTGAAATCGTCAATTGTCAATTGTCAACTGCTAATCGTCAACTGCTAATTCAATTAGCAATTATCAACTGTCAATTATCAACTGTTAATTGTTAAATTTCAATAACAAGTTTAAATGTTAAATTACTACTATTTATAGCTGTTCCTAAAAAATAAAATCACTCGACAATACTAATGGTAACCTGATAAAAAATCTCTATTACAATAAATAATCTTAATAAGGTATCACCCTTAACTTCAGGATATCACTATATATCCACTAGAATTAACAGGATATCAATCAGTATAAGCAGGAACCTGATCAGGTCGGTCGGTCGATCTGTCTGGCCTGTGAACTTAATTGACAGGAGGCTGTGTGCATGTAGCAGTATTTTAAGGTGTGTTACTAGGGCTACCGCACGTTTAACCCGTCTAACCCAATAAGAACAACGCAACGACTAAACCCTGCTTATATCCACCGGTGTTCACAAGGGATCTGCAAGCGTCTAATTTTGGAATTCAGAATTTACATTCGGATATCCGCCTATAAATATGAAATGAAATGAATTAATAACAGAATTTCAATAACAAATATATATAAATCTTTACTTTTTACTTTATAAAATTAATCTTGATATAGATATTATTATATTTCTAGTTTTTTTCTAAGAAAAACGATCAGCAAGTGCGTTTTACCACCCCCTAATGAAGTTTTGTGTAGGTCTTATAAAGGACTTTTCTCCTTAAAGTTTCATTTGCCGTGCATCGCCGCGCGTCACCATTAGGATTCCTGACATCGTGCGGATTTGGACCTAGGTTCGAGCCGAAATTCCGGTTATGCAGGGGTCAGGGGGTTCTTTGCTGGACCCGGTCGTTCGTTTTATTCGTTTCTCGAGCGTAAGCGAGAGCTAGGGGGTCTGGGGGCTAGGCCCCCAGCCGCCGGAGGCAAAACCCGAGGAAGGGGAGCTCAGTGAATATAAATAATTTCATATTTCATATATTAATCGACTCTGTTTCGTTTAAAATTCAATATTGGGTCCACCATTAATTTGAAGAAATTGTTGTACGAATTCTTCTTCTTCCATACCATTAATATCATCAATTTGATATAATCCAGGTTCATTACAATCATCATGATCAAAAGTAATCTTGCCATTATCAGCTCTAACATGCCTATGATATTTTCCTCCTGGTCCAGGATATGTTTTGGTATAATTGGTTTCGATTTTTCCAACTCCTTTTACTTGTCTTGGACCAGTAAATTTAAAAGTTGAAGTACCATTTTGACCACTATGAACTTTTCCATTATGGTCACGGACAGAATATCCCCTAACATAAGAAATTTTAAATGATTCCTCATATTGATCAAATACTAAATCCAGAACAAGTCCACAAGACGATTTATGATCAGAAGCAAGAGATGTAACGGTACTGTTATTATTCAAAATTAAGCCATTTTTGGTGGAACTAGAAAAAACAATATCATGTTTATCTCCAGCATTCTGAACATCTTGAACATTGGAATAAGAAACATGTTGTGACCAAGCAACATCAACTTTTTCATTATTATTGTTAGATGTCACAAAATCTAATGTTGCATTAGTTAAAATCTTATAAGTATAAGATAAGACCTGTTCCAATTTCTTGCCATAGGATGGTGAAGTAATTATAGCTCTTGAATCATGGTTTTTAGAAGGATGGATTTTACCAGATCCTACTACACCAGGGATTTGCCATAGTAATAAATTAGCACTCACAATCCAATCTTCACTAATCGAATCTGGTGATGATCTTGAAGATTTTCTGTCACCATTGGAAATTCGAAGTTGGATTGTACTAGTAGAATGCTCATTCCATAGATAAGGTAAAAATGGAGTTAGATCTACTTGATAAGAAGGAACATCAAAAGCACCAGTGCCAACAATTTTAGACCATAATGGCGGAGAATAACCACCAGTATAAATAATTGGATATGGAGCAGCAAGTCCTGCCAATTCCCCATTCACATAAACTTCAACAAAACGAGCAGGCCCATGTTTACCAAATTCATTAGCACCTTTAGGAAAATAATCACTATAAGGGTCCCTAAGATGACTATACCAAAATTCTTCATCTCCATTACCAGAAGCAAATAAATCAACAATTGCTCTAGTAGTATTTCTAGGTAATGGTTGATCCAATTCGATTTTAATATCTTGAGATGGAGATGACCAAGATAACCCATTTGGAGGAGCCAAAGCTATAATTTCATCAGCAGATCGAACACTGTTTTTAAGGAACTCATTGACTGATAATGATTTATCATTATCTTTCGATGGCACATTATAATATTCAGCAGTCAATGAAGCAGTAATGGGACCGGTATAATTGTTATCAACAACGTTATTTAAAACAAATACAAAATCCTGATCAGATTTCTTAAAAAGAGATGTATAAGCTGATACATCCTTTACATAAGAAAATTCAATTTTTCTATTGCCTGGTTCAGCAGTAGAAGTTCTCCAGATTTCACTACCACCTAGATAGGCATGTGCCAATCTATCAAATTGTCTACCATAAGTTGAAGCCTTGAATGATAATCTAACATGAGTGAAATCTTTATTAGGAGGAGTATATGAAGTTTCAAATGGTTTTCCGTATGAATTAGCAAATTCATGATGATCCATAAGAGTCTGGACAAATACTGGTTGGCCGAGATTTTCAAGCGGGGCAGTAACATCAAAAACATTAGTAACATCCCCATGATCACCACCATTACCATCTTTACCACCACCATTTGCAGGTTTTTTCTGATTTGACCAATCCCAATCCCACCAAAGTACTACTCTGCCATTCAAGAAATCGACTTTATTTCCTCCATGACCAAACCTTACATGTGGGAAATGAGACCATGTCCAAAACACCAAACATACTAAGACTGCAGCAGAAAGAACAATCTTTTTAGTAGTTTTTTTACGATTTTTTATATTATTCAATTGTTGTTGATTAATAACATAATGAGTAGTATTGGTATTATTATTATCATCGTCGTCTTCCGGGAGAGTGATATAACCTTCCTGACGGTTTTTATTAGCCCTAAGCCAATCGTTGGCGGACATTGTAAATTTATTAGAGACTGCTGCTACTGGTAAATTTTCAATGATCCAAAAAATTTCAGTTAGCAGAGAATGAGACAATCAATGATTATATATACATGTAATAGATTTAACGTCTGGGTGAAATTTTTTAAGTTATCGCCCCCGACTTATACGGTAACAGATAATCGTTCCAAAATAGATCTATGTATATGTATCAATCTATCTCTAATTTCTCAATCCCCTCAATTTCTGCAGATCAATCAATATATCAATTACTATCTAATCGCCACTCCTAAAGATATTCCGAACAATCTACTTCACTCAATACAAGGAATTCGTTTGCCACCTATTAATCACACGTTACAGACCTTACTTCATAAATCAATGAATGATGAAAAGACAACTCATTGTGCATTGATTCTTACATCAACCGCTATCAAGATCGTCGACATACATGAACATGCATATGAATGCTGCATATTAAAGAGGGTGATTACTATGAGAATTTTGATGCCGTGTGCGGCTGTTAGTTCTCGAGGAGTAGCCCCAGGAGGTGACTCCCAGCTCCTGCTGAGGTAGAGAGTCCTCGACCTCACGAGGATAGCCAGATCAGGGAGTATTAGGTCTGCCCAGCCGCCGGAGGCAAAATATGGGCTGCTATACCCGAAGAAATAATGTATTAACCATGGTAATCTTAGGTGATATTCTGGTAATGTACGTCTGTTTTGGTGCGAGAACACAAGGAAATTTTCAGCCGTTACTCCATACAGTCACTTGAGATAAAATACTACAGCGATTTAAAACTTGACACTGGCGGATACTTCTAGATATATGAAGGCATTTGCCAGCCGCTATTTATATAATATAATACCTAGTCATTAAAAACTACCTCGATTCATAAGGCAAGGGGTTTAACATTCCAACATTTTTTGTCTGTCGATTATTAATGTAGATCGAGACTCATTAGGATTCCCTTCTACATATTCCTGATCCTCTTCCCCACGTTTCATAGTGACATGACATTAAAGCATGTACAGAAGTTCCATGTGTTTCGGGTACAGCCCGCGGATATAGCTGGGCGATCTGGTTGGCCCAATTTTTTTTTTGATTTAATTTCCTTTCCTGCTCGATCCGACCTTTGACCGGTTCAGATCCGTGCTGCTTCCCTCTTAAGGCCAAGGTTGCTGCAATCGTTCGAAAGCGGCTATATTCATATATTCATCTCCTGGCTATCGACGCTGCTTCAACGCTGTCTTTCTACACATATTTTTTTACATATGAACTCTTTATAGCTAAAGTTGATTTTAATATAATTCTCACTCAGTCTCACTGACCTCTACTGGGGCTATACCCCAGACTTCCAGATTCGCTTCGCTCGAGTTTAAGACCGAACTTCTCGGCCGACAGCCGTGGTGCGTCCGCCCATATATCTCATTTATCGCGCGATCAAACCGCCGTCGCTGCATACCAACGGCCGTAAGACGCCAAATTAATAGCTTTTGGATGCACATCCCCCCTCATCGACCGATCGCCGATCAAATCTTTTCAGGTGATAAAGTGCTCACGCGCGTCCTGGTTGGCCATCGACTTGTTTCGACATTTTGAATTTTATTTATTCACATCGATTTAGTAGTTGGGTATTTTCAGAAGTTTTTTGAATTTTATTCACTTTGAATGAATAGGATTTAGACTAACCTCCTGTATAAAGGTTATAGTTATATGTCAGATGACAAAAAAAATAGAGAGAGCTGGGATAGATCGAGAAAAATAGAGAAGAAATAGTACTAGAGATACCGTCAGATATATTCAAAGGTGCTGAACTAATACGATAACATTTCCAAGATTTCCAATTTAAGAGTAGTGGGTGCGCTAATACGACGACGACCTATTCCGGTTAAAGATTAGAGGTGGTTAAAGGTCTATATACGCAGCCATTTTGAATAGTTGGAAACATAAAAATCAGACGTAATTTAATCCGATCCATCTTTCTTTCAGAAGTTTCATGGTACCTTCATCTAGCCATCAGTCATTACTTCTCAGTCATCTTATTACAGTTGGTTTGTTTGTTATTCACCATGATAACAAACTTCAACTTTGATAGGAGAGTGCTTCTATCTTTTAACCATCGGACAAAGACCTATAAAAAGCTCTACTCTATAATAGTGAGTTCATTATTTATCATTATATATCTTAACTCATCATCGACTTTTTCATTTAGAGCTGCGTCTCCCACTCCGTCTCCGCCACAATCACCATCACCAACAATGGTAATCGAACCGATTGCTCAATATTTCTTAGATTATCCTTTAGAAGGTCCAGCATATCGTTATCAGTTCGCTGAATTTGGTAAACGAATTCAAATATTAAAAAGATGGGTTGAAGATGCTATTGCTATAGAAAAGCGACAACTACAGCAACAAGAACAACAACAGAGAAAAAAAAAACCAAAGCAACAACGATTACAAATACATCATGAAAATAGTACGACTGAAATACAACAAATTATAGAAAAAGTTGCTATTTCCATGTTTCCATTTATTCGTGATCCATCGAACCCAGATGATAAAACTCCATTTCATACTCTACAAAACTCTTATATTCCGGGATCAAAAGGTATCATTATTCCGACTAGTAATCTTGGTTTTCGATATGCGTGTCATTTAATTATTAGTATTCGTGATGTTTTGAAATCTGAAATTCCCATTCAGATTGTTTATTCTGGTGATGAAGAACTTCCATATGATAGAAGAGAAACTCTTTCGTTTTTAGGTAATGATATTGAATTTCTAGATCTTTTAACTGTATTTGATGACAATATAATGCAATTAGGCAAAGGAGGATGGGCTATAAAACCATTTGCAGCATTAGCAACTAAATATGAGCAAGTCATTATACTCAATGCTGATACTGTATTCATCCAACCTCCTGATAATCTATTTAACCAAACTGGTTATAATGAAACTGGTGCACTTTTTTTCCATGATCGACTTCATTGGCAACATGTTTTTAAAGAACGCAATGAATGGTGGCGGTCACAAATGGCAAACAATATTCCTAGTGCGACTCTTAATAAATCGTTGGCATGGAATGAAGACTACTCCGAAGAAGCTGATTCTGGAGTAGTCGTTTTAGACAAAAGTAAATTAGATATTTTCATGGGCTTATTGCATGTGTGTTGGCAGAATACCGATAAAGTTAGAGAAGAAGCAACATATAGTCTTGGTTATGGTGATAAAGAAAGTTGGTGGTTTGGTCTTGAGTTGACAGGTGCTCCTTACACATTTGAAAACCATTATGGTTCTGTAATAGGGACATTACGAGTTTTGGAAGAGAATGGTCAAAAAGTTGAAAAAGTTTGTAGCTTTACAATCGGACATGTTGATGGACATGATAGACTATTATGGTATAATGGTAGTTTACTTAAGAATAAACTTGTCAACGCTACTGAATTTCTTGTCCCAACTCATTGGATGATGGAAGGTAAATGGGAAAGCTGGAGAAGAGACAAACTGAGTTGTATGCGCGGTAAACCAGTCCTACAATTGACAAAAGAAGAATCTCGAATAATAAATGATATGGTAGAAGCCGCTCAAACTGCTGATCTTGAACAATTATTAATAGAACAAGACAATGGGGGATATTAAGGACAATAACGAATAACGATGTATGATAAACGATAGACGAAGACGAGAAATGTATGTATGATTAATGATGTTTTATTGTATACTATAATTTATTTCTTATGAACTTTTTTAAGCAGGAGTGAGAGTTGGACCCAGTTCCCTGAAACTTGACAAATAGAGATCGAATTTGAATAAGCAAAACGAGATACGGAGATAAGTTGGCTGAGCCTATTTTCAGGGGGTCATCATCCATGAATTGATCGACCGTCGATCAACAGCAGATCATAATGCATCAAATCTTGGCACTGTGTGCACGTGACTTATTCTGGTCACATGATTTCAGCCGTACCATATAGCTAAACAAGATTTTCTTGGCCGATCGTCAACTCCGATGATTGAAAAATTCACTTTTTGACCTTCATCATCCTGGATCCTTATTGCTTTATCTAGAGGTTATATTCATTATGTCGTCAAATATTAAACTATCATACGAAGCTAGAGCAGCCAAACATCCTAGTCCAATTGCTAGTAAACTTCTCAACCTTATGGCGGAAAAGAAGACCAATCTATGTGCTTCACTAGATGTCCGTACAACTAAAGAGTTTCTTGATCTCATGGATAAAGTAGGACCTTATGTTGCAGTAATAAAGACCCATGTTGATCTTATAGATGATTTTACTTATGAGGGTACTATTTTACCACTGTTGGCTCTTGCTAAGAAACATAACTTCTTGGTTTTTGAGGATCGTAAATTTGCAGATATTGGTTCAACCGTCAAAGCTCAATATGTTGGAGGTATCTTTAAGATTGCTCAATGGTCAGATATAACAAATGCACACTCAGTTCCTGGAGAAGGAATCGTTAAAGGGTTAGAGGAAGCTGCTAAAGAAGCTACTAACGATCCTCGTGGTTTATTGATGTTGGCTGAGTTATCGACTAAAGGTTCATTAGCCACTGGTGAATATACGACCAAAACTGTAGAGATTGCCCGTTCAAATAGCCAGTTTGTTTTTGGTTTTATTGCTCAGAGTCGTATGCCTGAGCAAGGTTCTGAAGATTGGCTTATTTTAAGTCCCGGTGTTGGATTGGATGATAAAGGTGACAGTTTAGGTCAGCAATATCGCACAGTTGATGATGTTGTTTCCACAGGAACTGATGTTATAATTGTAGGCAGAGGATTGTTTGCTAAGGATCGTGATCCTATTGTTGAAGCAAAAAGATATCGTGATGCTGGTTGGAAAGCATATCAAGAGCGTATCTCGCGGTAACTTGATCTACTAGAGTGTAATAATACTATTTAATGACAATACGAGGCTATTCCTCTCGAACGAAAGTATCAGAATTACTAGTCAGCTATTATTCTCTGTATTAAATATTTCCTTTTTACATCTTCAGTTCTAATCGAATTTCACCTTAGTAGCCTTCTTAGTAGTATCAACATTCTTAAAGAAAGCTCCATAGGCTGAATGCTCCTTCTTCTTAGTATGACTTCCAAATTTCAATAAATCATCTGGAACAGGTTGATTTGCTCCTCTTAAAACATTAATCAATGCACCAGATAAATGCTTCTCATGCTCAGTAAAAAGAGTAACAGCAAGACCAGTCTGACCAGCACGACCAGTTCGACCAATTCTATGAACATAATCTTCAGCTGTCAATGGGAAAGTTAGGTTAATAACCACCTTAACAGCAGGTATATCAAGACCACGAGCAGCTACATCAGTAGCTAATAAGATTTTTGATCTACCAGTCTTAAAATCTTCTAAAGCTTTGGTACGCTGAGCTTGAGCCAAATCTCCATGAATAGCAGCCAAAGCAAATCCTCTACTTTGTAATAATCTTTCAACACGAGTTGCTTCTTTTTTATATAATGCAAAAATTAAGATTTTATCATCCTGTTTATTACCAGATTGATGTTCTTTTAGTAATTGAATTAACCTTTGTTCCTTTCTATTAGGATCAATAACTTCAACAAGTTGAGTAATACGCTTATTGGCAGATAACTCTTCTCTCTGTTCACCTATGTATATTTTGACAGCATTCTTCATAAAAGTTGAAGCCAATTTACGAACTTCAGGTGGCCAAGTAGCAGTAAACATAACTGTTTGTCTATCCTTTGAGTGGGGAGTATGTGATACAATAGATTTGATATCTTCTTCAAATCCTTTTTCCAACATTCTATCTGCTTCATCAAGAACGAGATATTCGACATTACTAAGATCAGCAGATCCTTCTTCAATAAGATCCTTTAGTCTACCAGGAGTAGCAATAACGAAATTTGCACGCTTTAATCCCCTGCGTTGTTCTTCTTTAGGAACACCGCCATAAACACATACAGCTTCAAGGCCGGTGACTTCAGTTAAAGTAACAAGACTATCATAGATCTGCATAGCGAGTTCACGAGTAGGAGAGACTACTAAAACACGAACACCTTTCTTTTGATTTTGAATCAAATGATGAACAGCAGGAACAGCAAATGCGAATGTTTTACCAGAACCGGTCTCAGCTACACCAACAACATCACGGCCAGAGAGTAAAAATGGCCATGATGAAGCTTGAATAGGACTAGGTTTGGGGAACTGTCTAAGTACTTTAAGGATTCTTGAATCGATTGAAAGGTTATCGAATGATAGGCAGGGTTTGATTGAAGAAGAGGAGTCATCTTCAATTTTGACACTGTTTTCTGATAAGAATGATTGAACAGAAACATCAGAAGATTCAGAATTATTCAGAACAACTTTATTGTCTTCATCTTTCTTCTCATGTTTATCGTTCTTACTGCTCTTGTCTTTCTTGTCTTTCTTCTCCTTCTTTTCCTTCTTCTCCTTCTTTTCCTTCTTCTCTTTCTTCTCTTTCTTCTCCTTCTTTTCTATCTTGACTGGCTCTTCTTGATCATCTTCTACTCCCTTCTCAGTCTTTGGTGTATCCTTCTCTCTCCTCTCTTTCTTCTCTATCTTTTTCCGTTCTTTCCTATCAAGTTTAGTTCTTTTCGAATCCTTTGAATCATCACCATCTTCTTCCAAGGTCCTTTTAGGATGTATAGGTTCAATATCAATCGACATTTGTAATTTAATCAAATATATATAACTATGTGAATAAAAATCTATAATGGATAAATAGTTTTCGTTTTAATTCTCTTGAAATAATTTTTTTTTTTTTTTTTTTTTTTTGGGTGTAAAACTTTCTATGGATAAAATATTACCCTAAACCCTTATCAATGATTGCGGCTCGAATAGAACTCCCCTGATCTTATCGAAGTGCACAAGTACGGACTGAGCATATATAACAAGAGACAGATTGATTATATGTAAGAGTTATACGGGTTATAAATTTAGGTCTCATAATTTATTACTCGTTAATGATTAATTGTTATTAGTACGCCTCGAACAGAGACAGGCGGACATAACAGTGTTCATTCATACTGAACTTTTAAATCGTCACAATGTAGTTTTGTCCTTGTTCGGTTCAATACTCAAGAGGTGTGATATAAGGTTATTCTAAAGTAAGTTATGTTTAAAGTTCTTCGTCTAGGAAGGAATGGATCAAAGTTAAATTATGTTATAAAAGGTGAGGTTTTGATAGTACAATTAATATGCAACGGAATTCAAGGCGGAGCTGCGGAGTTCCACTTGGTAGAGGAAACAATGGAAACAACAAACCAATAACAATTATTTATATTTATGTAGAGAGACACAATAATGCGCTAGCCACTAGAAACTTCGGTGATTTAATTGAATTTTGTCAACGTTAACGAGTTGGTTCCTATTACTTATGTATTACTTAAGTTTATGCTATATGCTTACGTCATATACTCCGACACTGATAATTAAGAATACAACCCAGTACATAACTATTAACTTATTGTTAATTTTTATCCATAATTAAATTTCCAATCTTCCTAGTTCCTTCAAATCTTAATATACCTAATTATCTACTGTTAATAATCCTGTTTTTGATTCTTCTTTCTTGGCCCATAACTATCCGGTTAATCAAATAGACATAGTTTTCATCTCTACCCTAATCTATCTAGATAACAGCGTGGCACGCCACTTTTAAAGGTACATGTACCAGTCAGCAACAAAAAATTTATAAGCGTGCATAGAACTTTTTCACGTTATCTCTCTATCTAGTCGGGTCGTACTAGGTACTATCAACTGTCAGCCACAATTGTTTTGTACTAGTAAGTTATAATTTAACGAACTGCCACGTAACATCAGTTTAGGTATAGGATATATATAAAGTTGTGGTAATCATTGATTGTAGATTGTAGATTTATTTATTCTAAGAGGGATATTATTTTTATTAGGAAATGTAAGTAGTGAGATCAAGTTCAGAGAGTTGGTCTGTTCCAAATCATAAGAGGTTCTGGTATTGGTTTTGGTATTGTGTCAAGTACTAACATTTTTCAGTCATTTGAATGATTCAATAGATCCTTTCATCCTTTTCTTTATTAGATTATTAATACATATACATGTATACATAGAGATCATAGATCGTAGATGATGTTGTTCAATATGACGTTTTCACATTCTACATTGACTTTAATATCAATAGCATCATTAATTTCTGGAGTATGGTCAAAAACTTCAGTAGCATCACCAGCACTTTCTTTTCCATCAGCTACTCCATCAACATTTCCCGTCTCTTTTGATGATGTTGTAAAAGATACCTGTGGGGGAGCCACATTTGGTCTCATAGAGGAAACAAATTTCAAAGTTCGACCGGTTTTAAAAGAACTCGTTAAATCGGATTATTTTCGTTATTATAAAGTAGATTTATCTCCGGATTTATGCCCATTTTCAGATGATGAATTAGGAATGTGTGGTAATCGAGCATGTGCAGTAGAAATTCTTGAAGATGAAACTGAAATCCCCGAATTTTGGAGATCTCAATATTTAGGAAAATTGGCCGAGGATTCTGTTACTACCGATAGATTATGGTCTCCTGATGATGATTCAGTTGCTGATAAATTATGTCGAGCTAATGGTGCAAGTGTTGGTCATGATTATTATAATCAGAAAGCAACTGCTTCCTCTTCTTTTTCTTCTTCTTCCTCATCTGTTGCAAATATTATCCAAAAAGATAATTTCCTTGATTCGGAATTAGAAGATAGAAATTATTGTTATCCTGAAGATGAAAGTTTAACTGGTCCAGGAGTTTATGTTTCTTTACCAGATAATCCAGAAAGATTTACTGGATATGGTGGCCCACATGCTAATAAAGTATGGAGAGCTGTATATCAAGAAAATTGTTTTGGTTATTATGGAGATTCTATTCAAGATTCCGGAATAACTCCTACCATCGCCAGCAAAGATTCCATTGCTGAACCACAAAGACCTCAACCTAACCTCTCTCCATCTTTACCACCAGCTGGTAGTTTACTCAGTAGTGTAGTCATGGATTCAAATCGTCATGAACGTCAAGAAGTTGGTGGAGAATCCGGTCGATTGGCTTTAAATGTTGAAAATCAATGTGTAGAACAACGTCTCTTTTATCGAATTCTATCTGGGATGCAATCAAGTGTTTCTGCTCATTTATGTTATGAGTTTCTTAATCAAACCACTGGAGAATGGATCCCAAATCTTGATTGTTTTATGAATAGAGTGGGTAAATTCCCTGAAAGGTTAGAAAATCTATATTTCAATTATGCTCTTGTGTCGCGAGCTGTTTCAAAATTAAGGAATTATATTGATGATCTTCATTTTAATCATGAGGATAGTAATATTGATCAAGGGACTCGAAGACAAGTTCTAAGATTAATTAAAAGTGCGTCTCCAGTAATAGTGGATTCCTTATCATCATCTAATAGTTCCGCTTCATCTTCCAAACTTTTATTCAATGAAACTTCTATATTTTCATCACCAGAAGGTCTTAGTTTGAAAGGTGAATTCCGTAAACGAGTTCGTAATGTTAGTGGATTAATGAGTTGCGTTGGTTGTGATCGATGTCGTCTTTGGGGAAAATTACAAATCGCTGGTTATGGTACTGCTCTTAAGTTGTTATTTGAACTTCCCGACAAACCAGCTGATGATCCAGAATTATGTTCACAAGTAATGTCTAGTTTCCGTCGATCAGAACTTGTTGCATTGGTGAATACATTTGATCGACTTTCCAAGTCTGTAGAAGCCGTGACCTATTTCCGTGATGAATTAGAGAAGCATCATCAACGGCAATTAGAGGAAGATTCCAAGGCATCATCTGAAAGTCCATCAGCATGGGATCCTGAATTCGAAGAGGTATGGAATGCCTTGAAGTTTGTATTAAGATCATATGTTGAACTTCCCAAGAATCTTTGGTTTCTTTTCATCCATTATTCAGCTATCTACTGGAATCGTTTCGTTGGTCGTGATATTCTCACAATGCAGTATCATATTGATCTCTAAGAGGCAATAAAAAGAACCCAACAAAAGCATTGAAAACAACATATATTATACTAAAGACAAAAAGTGTATACATTGTAACCTACTTGCACTCTTTTTTTGAACATCACAATATAGTGTACATATTTATAGCAAATTAACTATCATTTCATCCATTCTGATGGATCATGTAGCCTGATCTCTGATCTTCGTCTGGTGGGGGTCCTGATCTTCGTTTGGTGTGTGGCCGGGCCCATACCTCCAGCTCTGCCTATGCTTCGAGAGTCTAGCTCCTGCCCAACAATGGTATCCAATTCTTATCATTGGTTGCATCGGAACCACCCAAGCGGAAGAATCAGTTTCCGCATTCTCGAATATGTGTTCTCGGCTGATTCTTCATCCTATGGACTAGAAATCTGGGTTCGCAGATACACGGAATAAATATAAGGATTAATCATTAGTTTGTATTATCCTCTCCTTCTTCACTTTAGAATCTTTTCTTTTGCCTTTTTTCTCTTTGTCCTTAATTGTATCTCTATCTTTATCTTTATCTTTTTCCCTTTCTTTCTCCTTTTCTTTTTCTTTCTCCTTCTCATTCTTTTCAACATAATTCTTCGATAAGGACTTGCCCTCAGAATTGTCAAAGGTCTTTCTTGCGTCGGCAATCTCCTTTTGCATATATAGTAATTCTTCAACACGTCCTAATTTTCGTGCGTCGTTTCGTAATGCAAATTTGAAATCATCTACTTTGATTTTTTGACGATTAGACACTCGCGCTACACGTGCAGCTTCATGGCAGATATTGACAATATATTCCTGAAGTATATCTTCGAGAACCGCCACACTTTCTGGATATGGATTTGGAACATCACCGAATGCGTACATGAGAGATTTCACTATGAAATGTTAGTAGAGGTCCCCCAACACCAATTCATTCATCTACTTACAATCATTGGCAAATTGATTTGCACGCCGTTTCCGGCGACTAGGATATTCATTCGACATTAACGCTTATAGAACAAATTGTTCGATGGTTAAAGGCATAGAAAATGGTGTGAAGCTGGATACCAGAGCTCGTGAAGTTAATTATGGGGAACTGGCGGCGCATGAGGCTCATGAGGCTCATGAGGCTTACGAGGTTCACGGTTGGCTATATTTCGTATGAGAATCTCAATAAATCGTTTCGGTTCTGTCTCGAGTGCAATGAAAGCTTGGAATCTGGGGCTATGCCTCAGCCGCCGGAGACTAAAGTTCACTAAACAAGGTCGGAGTCATGAGAAGACCCCAGTAATACTGCCAGAGATATGATTAAGATGAACGATCGTGTAGAGACAAATCGATAGACACTATCCATACGACGGTGCCGAATCGCTTTTCACGACTGATTTCCTATCAGACTTTTTTTTCGTACATATATATATATATAGTCTACCATAAAGGCTCTCCTGCTTCATTATACAATATCGCATTATCAGTCCAAGGTCGAAATATAAGACTCGTTCTTGATATCACACCTTTTACTCTCAGATCTCTAGCCTATGTATGTTAGAGAAACAATTCACAGTCCTGATACTCGTTTCACTTACTCTTTGACAGGCCGCATCACCGGAATCTCCCATTCCCATAAAATAGGCTATTAGACCAGCTCCAATTGGAGAAGCTACAGACGTTCCAGAATAATGAATCGGTGAAGATCTTTCAACAATGGAAATACTCTCCACATTAACTCCAGAGGCAAATGCATCCACGCATTCGCCCCAATTGGTGAAAGTAGCAGCAGAATCTAATCGGTCATCTAAAGCACCAATAACAAGGGCCCCTTGGGCACTAGCTGGAGAGAAGCGACATGCATTTGAGTCGGAATTGCCTGCTGCAGCAACCACAGGAATCCCCATATCTACCAGCTGTTGAACTGCCCTATTAAAAATGTTGTTTTTAGATGTTCCCAATGACATATTCACCACCGACTTGCGATTTCTTTGTTCCTTCGTCACAATAACATACTCGATTCCAGAAAGAACCCATGACATTTTACCTCTTCCCGAAGCACCAATTGTTTTCACACTTATAATATTAACGTTTTTTGCAACTCCGTAGGTTTCTGAACCAACAATTCCTGATACAAATGTTCCATGGCCATTATGATCACCAAGACCTTCCCCAGTAAAATCTGCTCCAGATAGTGCGCGACCGCCAAATTCTTCATTTGAAACTTCAACACCAGTATCAAAAACATAAACATCTACGCCAGAGCCTCCAGATGGATCATATATATAATCAAACGGTCCTAATTGAGAATATTAGTATCGATGTGTTGTCTTCATCTGAGCCCATATTCGACTCCATATTTCCGCCAACTTACCAGTGTTTTTCAAACTCTCAGTTTGAGAAAGTCGGGCCAAATGTCTCGGAGCAAATGCTTGAACATTAAGAATCCTTACTGGAGCATCAGATGTAACATCGACAACCTTGAAACAAAAAAATGTTAGCATAATAATTATAAAATCGCATATATAAAAATTTGTCTGTTACTTACTAAAGTACTATAAGATAAGTATTTTACGAGTTGTTTATCGAAACGTCCGTAAATTGCCTGAAATTGGCCAATTTTAACCCGACCCATCATTGCATACTCCAGGGATGGATAAACATTTAAGAAGTGCTCCACAGAAATATCTGGTGTTATTTGAATGATATAATCCCGAGGAGCAGAATCTTGATCATCAGCTGCCAAAGCTGTGCCCCAGCAAACCACAATAAGGACTAACCACCAAAGCGAATGTAGAGTTAACTGTCGTCGTCTCAAGTGTCGTTTCATGGGTGCATGGCTATATATTAGACAAAAAAAATTCAAAAGATGAAATTGTCTTAGCAGCATAGCCGAATTATTTGAATCTGTATATGGGATATCTCTCATAACCTAAATAAATCCTGCCTTAGAGTAAAGCTCGCCAAAAAGGAGAAACCTGTTAACCTTATCGTGCATTGCATAAAAGCCTAGCCTTGCGATGATGATAGTCAATATATATGCGGCTCAGGAACCGGTCGATAGATTAGTCTTGATTGATTCATGACTATTAGAAATCTAGTGACTTTTGAAGGGAGCTGCATAATAGTGGCATCCAAGACTAGAGTTGAGGTATGTCTACTTCTTAGCCCATGGAGCAGTTGTAGCCTCAGGAATATATCCAGATTGAGGTCCTTGAGAATGATAATTCTGTTTTGGTCTTCCAACGAAAGTAAATGGTATGGGATTGGCTGCTTTATACACCGCAGAATCAGAAGATGAAGATTCATCACTTCTTGGTTGTGAGGATGGTAACTCCTTGCCATTCATATCAGTCCAAGGAAATAGACCATCACCAAATGAGAAATGCTGCACAACAGGAAACTTGCCTAGAACTTCAGCTAAATACATTTTGATCATTCCTCGATATATTTTGGGCCAACTCGGAACAGCAGTTATATCATAAAGAATAGGAGAATGTTCAAAAAAAGGGCCCTTTTTGACCTGGTAAATGAAATTCACAGCACTGAAATATAAGTTCCTCTCCGCTAGTCGAGCCACTAATGGTTTGTTCAAGACTGATTTAGGCGGGGGTGGTGGCTGTGGGGTACCGAATGTGGTAGGTGACGATGATTGTGGCTCTGAGGCTGAAAATCCAGAATCTGGATTATCCTTTGTAGATACAGATTCTGCTATAGACTCTGACGATTCTTTATTTGAAACATTTCCAGGATCAACCAATTGAGCAGAACCTAAAATATATGGTAAATGAAAATGATCATCCAATCCCCAGACACCATGACTCCCAGCTGGTTCTAAAGTATATCTTAAGACGAGTTTTCGGACAACTTGAAAATACTTTTCAAACACTAATAGTAAATCTTCACCCGTTGGTTCTTCCAGAACTCCAATAAGAATTAAACCTCCCAAAAAAGCTAAGAAGCTCAATTCATGCCCTGTTCCATAGTCCAATCGTTGTTTGGAACCAAAACCTCCTTGAAAATAAGGTACAAGCTCGATAAAAGGGGATAAAGAACTATTAACATCCAAGATATCTGCAACTTCTAACTCTCTTCCAGGGCTTTTATTCGACTTATTATTTTTAGTTATCATTGTCTCTGAAACAAATCCTCCTAATTTTTCCTTTAACAATTGTTCTGAATTGGTTTCTAATAAATGATGCCAAGTTCGAAAAGCCATATTACCAAATCTGCGGGGTCCTTTTAGAGGTTCGGTTTGATCACACCATTTAGATAGGACATCAAGAATCGATATCACCGCTATTATTACTGGGTTTGAACGATCTAATTGTGAAGGCAATGGACATTGTTTCTGCATAACTCTAGATGAAATACTAGTTATAAGCTGTTGAATCCGATTATAAGCAAGAGAATGTTGGAAATTGATCATATCCGATTGATCATTGATTCTTTTACTTGGAGGTGAGAAAGTAAAGAACCTGTTCTCATTTTGTAATTCTGAAGGGAGAGACATAGTAACAGAGGATAGATATTATTTCATCTCGAAATGACAATTGATTCTACCCAGAAGAGTAAAAGAAACAAAAAATAGATTTCTAATTGGATTGATATATCTCTTGAATCTCCAAGGCCTTTAACTCATAGAGATTGATGATGACGAAGTTGAAGTTGAGAACGATAAAGATCAAGATGAAGATGAAAGCTATATCATCTACTTCATAAATGATCATCTCTTTATATAAGAATAATATCAATCTAAATACTTGCTATATCCTTACTATCATATCGCTTTTAAGAATATTTTGATCTCACTATATAAGTTGTTGGTTTTGAACATCTCATATCCTATTAAACGCGTAAATGACATTCTTTAAACCGAACGCGTGAAGTTGAAGAATATTTCACGTCTCTGTCAACATTGGAAAATCAACCAACATCAATCAATTGTTTAGATATTTTTTTCTCGAGATATATATTTAGAATCTATTACCCTTAGTCACCTGGGTAGTGAGAACAATTATAAGGATCTAAGTCAGTTGTTCTGGCTTTGTATCTATAATAAGGATCTAAGGTATTGTTGTGGCTTAGTATCTATAGTAAGGATCCAAGGTATTGTTATAATAGTAAGGATCCAAGCTATTGTTGTGGCTTAGTATCTATAATAAGGATCCAACGTACCCAATCTTTATTTGTTTGGCGCTAAAATCATCATGCATTGGAATACTGAACAATTCATCCAGACTCATGAATTGGTTCAAGAAATTCTTCTTCAGACCGATCAAGATGATTTAGGTTCTTTATCTGCTCTACATCAAGCAGCTTCAGGAATTATGGAAGATTTAAAAGGACTTCTTATCACACCTACAAGGTCGGAACAAAGTCGTGAAAAACTACAAAAGGGTAAGTGTATCCCTTTAGTGATTTTCAAACCTGACTGTGGTACTAACTTTAATCTAGGCAAATTGGAGTTTGAAGGAGTGGAGTATGGGTTGAATCAACAATTTGTCGAAACGGCAATTCAAGTCTCGGAAGAATTAAATATAGATGAATTGGTTGCAGCTGAATTAGTCTTCAATTCGTCAAGTGATCTTAATAAGTTGGATATGTCACCATTACAAGGAGGACTTGCTCTGTTTCATGTTCGCCGACAATATATTTTAGATCTTATAAGATGCTTTTTGATACAAAGCTCAGTTGTAGCTACTGATAGACCAACTATAGAATTCAAAAATCTAGTTTCTTTATGGACGGATGGAAATGGAGTATTACCAAAAATATTAGATTCTTTAAAATCGGTTGAACAGGGTTTTGTTGATCTTGACGAAAAGGAGAAGAAAGGTCAATTCCTGCAAATACATAACTTAGAATTCGTTCAAACGATTAAATTACGCCGTGATTTTTTGTTAAGAGAACATGATGTTCTGGGCCAAATATTATGTGGCCTGGTTCATAACAAACTGATAGATAGTAATGGATTCAGTAGGTTGGTTGAACGGGTTAAAGGTCTTAGTCTATATAATACTTTGTTTGTTCATTATGTGCCATCACTGTTATTGTATCTATCGACGTTCGATCCAGTTTTAACCGGGACATCTTACGCTACTGATTTCGATGATGCCTACAAAGCTTATCAGGAATTGACTATAGTGACCACAACGACCACAACGAAGAGACCAGCAGCACCTGTAGGTACTTCATCAACTGAACGGTGGAACTTGGAGTATTGGCAGGGAGCTTTGTCATTGGCACTTCTGGGAAGTTTTAGTGGTCTTTGCAAAGCCGAACAGAGGCAATTATCATTGAAACAAGCTGGCAGTGCGGGAACATCTTCTGGAACGGCTGGTAATGGATTTTCGGCTGCTGGGGTTTCATCTCCATCTTCTTCTAGTCGTTTGACTAGTCGCAACATTTCGTATGAAAATAGCATCTTGGAGCCAGCAAGAAGAGCTATTGATGCTGGAGGTGTAGAATTTCTCATGACCCTGGCCGCAGATACCTCTCAAACTCTAGGTAGAAAACCCCATTTTTATGATTATAGACTGTCTGTTCAACTGAGAGTTCCATCATTGAAACGAATGGGAGCTCTTTCCGAAGAATTTTTAGTGATTCTAACACTGGAACTAGAACGCCTCGTTGAAATCGTTATATCCAATTTAGCCGATATTCTTAAAGAAATGCGACTGAGTGAAGAGGATTCATTCTTATCTCTTACTGCTACGAATGCTGGTGAATATAGTGATCAGGATGAAGAAGATTTGCCAGGAGCAGATCTAGAACGGTTTTTCATTTTCATTTCATATTTATATTCTGATCGATCTAATGAGGCTTCGTCACCATTTTGGGAGGATAACGAAAGTAATTTGTACGGATTTCTGACTTGGGCATTGCAATGTCATATCACCTTCATGTCTGCGACATTGTGCGATATGCTTGCTTCTTTGGCTTCCGGAGGACCTGCTTGTGCCAATTCTGTGTATCATCTATTGAAAGATGCATCGTCATCATCGTCAGCAGCCCTGGTTTCTGCGAATGGTGGTGCTTCCTCAACTTCACAAATTGGGTTCGAAAAATTAACATCTACTAGTGCTTCTGCTCTGGGTGTAGGAGCCGGGGGAAAACCTTCTTTGAGAACGGCTACAACTGCATCAGGATACAGACTTTCTTGGGAAATCATATTTGATGGTTTAGACTACTACGCTAAACAGCTTCAGCCGAATTCAAACCCTCCTCCACCGACATTTTCTGGCCGTAATGGTACCCTTGGCCGTGGTAATACAGTGGCACCTATTGTTCAAGTTACTGATATGCCCGAATTAGATGATGATGTCCTTCTGTTACTCTGGTCATATTTTCGGCTCATCACCATGACTGTGAGTAATGATCATGAAGCTCGTTCAGATTTTACTACATCGTTTGGTGGTAAAAACATAACCACTCTATTCGAACTAATGCATTCTCAAACTCCTCTTTATGGCTCCATATTGGCAGCACTGGCGGGGTTTGCTAAATCCAACGATGAGAAGATTCGTTATGCTCTGTGGGTAGCGGTGGATAATTGGGCTTTTAACTCGACAGTATACACACCAGATGGAACGGTTATTTCTCCAAATTCCCCACCCAAGGAACGCTTAAATCTGTTATTCCGTTCTCCAAGTGATATTGTTGGTTTGGTGACGTTATTGGAAGTACTCATGCGTCCACTACCGTCCAGTTCCGTAGGAGTGACTGAAAATTTCCCATTCCCTCAAGATCTGGGTAGAAAGTATCGCGTAGCTCCTGGCATATGGCCCTATGTTGATTTTGTGATTAACGAAGTATTTTTTTCCTCTGCGTCGTCTGCTTTCACTTTGGATGAGCGATTGTTTTTACAACTCCCTTGTTTATTATTTATTGAGCATTCTCTAGAACTCCTTGATCCCGATGTAACTCGTTTATCAAGTACGTTGGGAGTAAATCCCGATCTCATGGTACATTCTCCGTCATTTCTGAGCTATCTTTATAACCATCCTTGTGCTCCTACAATGAGCCATTTATTCAACAGCAGAATCTATAATATTCTAATAGAAATAGTCTCTGTGGGTATAGATGAGATAGGTGAATTGGAACCCGATGATCCTCTTGTCCAAGCAGTTGTTCATTCTTTAAGAATTATTAACGATATCCTAGATATTCAACAGGTATTTTTGGACGTGATTGTCAAAGAGTTCAAAACTGCTTCCCAGACTATATCGTCAACTGCGGTTGTAGCTTCTTCATCTTCTCGTGGTGCGTCTGACCTGGGCCCACCACCAATTGTTACGCATGGTTTGACGGCATTTGAGGACGTTTTATTATTTAACTTACCTACGGTAACGCATCTAGCTTTATATATTGGCTGCTCGAATATTGAGTTAGCTTATAGATCCTTGCAGTTGCTGCAAAGGCTGTCTGTTTCGCCTCAGTTTTCAACAGCGGTTAGTTGGAATGTGTCCGATCCTCGGGTAAAGAAGAATCGACTGTTAAGTACTTTGGAGACTGTTGATGAATCTATTCGGATAAAGGAAGGATTTCTAGAGCAGTTGGAGAGGCCGGTCGAATCGTATCAGACTAGTAGTGAATTCAATTATAGACTCTCTGGTGGAGCTCTTTCTGCTCTTGGAAACAGACGGAATGGAGGAATTGAGATAAAATTGGCTCTACTTGATTTTATCATAGCAAATTTGAAACCAAGATCGTCGGAACCTACAACGGCACACTTCCTTCTTGGATTCCGGACGACTGGTGATGGGCTCTTGGATTTGGATGATGGTAGGTGTGGTATTGCTACTGGGATATCGGCCTTCAACACGATTCTCGGGCTGCTTCAGTTTAGTATACAAGATATTTCTGCTTCATCATTAGATGTCGACTATGCAGTTAGCAAGATGGCTAATTCATGTATGGAGATTTTGTTGTTGTTAGTTGAAGATCCTCTGACGTCGCAGTTGGTTTTGAAGTTACTGAGAGAATCTGATTTTGCCCTTTCTGCTTTAAATTCCGAGCCACTGATAAGCCGTGACACCCTATGGGACGGACACACATTTTCGTCGGCGAAGTCATATAGTCCTTCTGCAAAAACCGTTTTCTCTTTTTTCAGTCATCGGGCTAGTTTATTGGAATATATTTCGATGGAGATCCATGAAAGCGCTGCTGAAGGCTCATTATCTCTAGTACAAAGATACGTGGATGCTTTGATAAACCTGGATATTAACAGGACGAAATTTCGCACAACTGGGGGTGGTAGACCTGCCGTCATGTTATCGTTGCTGGATGTATTGGAATTAGTTATTAAGGACGAAGATCCACTAGAGCCATCATCAGTCGATTTTTTCGGGTCACAGGTTCTCCAGCAGATGTTTGAGATTTGCAGTAGCAATGATGATGGGATGGTTGATGACGATTCAACGGAACTGAAACATCTTTTGACCTTGAAGGGCCTGGATTTTATTGCTAATGGGAAAATTGCATCTCTGGAGAATGAGTCGTATAGGGTTGCAGTCTATAATGTTGTCTCATATTTTTCCAAGTCTCGGATCAATAGGCAGATTCGAGCTACTCAACTCCGGTGTCTTCGATCCTGGGCAAAGTTGGCACTTGTCCTCGTCAATGACGCAGAAATTATGATATCCAAGCGTGTTACTTTCGTTCTAGAGACTTTCCAAACTCTGGTTCCTAAGCTTATTGACTACTCTTCTTCAGACATCGAATTCGCCGAAGTACTTGCATCCTTGCTTGTTTCATTACAGCATATCTACCAAGAAGATTTTTTCAAGTCTGGATCTGGTGATAGTGGTGTGGGCGATGTTGCTGCATATGATCGTTCACACGCTCTTTTCCGGGCCAGTTTAGAATCAATTCAGACACCGCTATCCACACCGGAGCTCCGAGCTGACCTGTATATCATTTGCTATCAATATCTAAAATCCGGTCTAAAATCTGCACAGGCCATGCAAATCCTGCAAGTAGTGCGGGCTGCAGGAGATAAACTTCTTGAAATGATCTGTAGCGATGCGTTATCTGGTGAAGGGGTTACTCGATTAGTTGCTCTTGTTTTCCTAGAGGTGCTATTCTCTTTGTCTTCCCATACGAAATCCACCTTTGTTCAAGATGGTCTCGTTAGGTATAATTTATTACTTCTACTGGTCAAGTCGATCCAGCGCATCGACCAAGAGATTAGCAATCGTAATGCCCTTACTTCTTCTGAGCTTTTCTATGAGTTTAAAGTATTTAGTGCGACACTGTGCTTTCTTCTTCAGGTGGCACGAACACGTTCCGGGGCCCATCAGATTATTCAATGCGGTTTATTCGATATTCTTGATAGTTGCCAGTTTCTGAATATCGATCTGGATGTAGGTATTGAGATATCATCTACTGGAGCATCACTCGATATTCATAGTGAGATTCCATCATCGTTGGTGACTGATATTTCGTCTGATTTAAAGGTATCCTTTTATGACATACTAATCCCAGTATTTCAACTTCTCTGTGCAATTCTTCTATCAATGGGTGCCGAGAATGAACCTGTACTTGCCCGAGCTCGCCAGTTTCTCGACCGCCATCAACAACTGATCGTGGCTGTTATGAAGAAGGATATGCTATTAACAAATCGCTTATTGGATGGTGCAGAGGTCCAGCTACAGGAATTAGTTAAGTTATCAGTCCTACTTATCTCCCTTACGGAATATGTTCCTAATGTATAATAGTTTTTTTGATTGCATTTATTAATATCATTTATATTTTAGAACTCTTTGCCCCAGACTGTGTTTGCCTCGACAGCGAGTCTCGCACACTCGAACCAGAGGAAGATCCTCCTCATCTCCTAAAGATCCGAAATAGTAAAATGAGGACAAAAATCATAAAACTCTGTTTTCATTATATACTATATATATTTGTGCTACACTTAATTTAATTGTTGTGGTAGGCGCCAGCAAATCTTCTTCGGTCATTCAGATGATCACGAGTCTGTGATTCTAGAACCTGAATCTTGTCAAGCTTTTCTTGTAGTGAGGAAGTGTTGGCGTCAATCCATCGCAGACTGGATAAGTGCGAGTTCAAGATTTTAACAATCTGAGTCAGTGCATCATCATCTTTGGCACGAGATAAATCATTAGAAACTTTGTTGATTTCTTCAATAACACTGGACAAATTAAGATCCATGCCTTCAAGCTTTTCATTTAAATCTTCTGCTAAACGATATGCTTTCTCTCGCTCTTGATCGACGGGCTGCATACCTTCAGGGCCAGCCAAATCAGATAAAAAGTGTGACGCCTGTTTTTCATATACTTCAAGCAAAGTTTCCAAATCATCTTGTTGTCTAGAGACATATTGAAGCATTTGGTCAATTTTTCCCTGACTTTGTTCAGCAAGAACAATCTCGGAGAAAACTTCGGAAATCTTCTCACCGTTTTCTACGAGGACACGATCCCAAGCTGAGATAGCGGTAGCTTGGGATTGAAAATCAGAAGTATTATTAGCCAGTGTACTTGACCATTTAGAAATGATATCTTCAAAAGATTTGTTTTTCAAATATAAAGAAGGTGCTAACTCGGTTGGTTTAGTAGAAGTGGTGGCATTAGATGTAGCACCAGATGTAAGACTATGTTTTGTTGTAGTATCACTTGTGGTGTTGTTATTTGTAGTAGCAGTGGTTGAAGTGCCTGTCGAAGCAGAAGCAGCAGAAGGCTTCGAATCGGAAGTAGCAGGAGCAGGAGCAGTTAGTGAGCCAAATAACGGTTTAGATGTTGCAGCTGAGGGTGCCGTAGCAGAGAACAGAGGTTTTGCAGGTTCAGTGGTGGTGGTGGCACTAGTACTTAGCGGCTTGGCAGGGGTAGAGGAGGCAGTTAGGCCACCGAATAATGGCGCACTAGAAGTAGTCGTAGTAGTAGCTGCATTTCCAAAAAGCGTCGATTTTGCAGGTTCAGGTGCTGATGTAGTTGCTGTGGTAGTTGTGGAAATAGCAGGCTTTGTGCTAGTGAGGGTACCAGAACCAAAGAGAGAGGGCTTTTCATTGTTAGCCGATATGCCACCGAATAATGAAGGAGGTTTGCTAGTATCTGCAGACGTTGCACTTGATGTTTCTCCAAATAGCGGTTTGGACGACGTGGATGGAGCACCAAAGAGTGGCTTGACAGGCTCACTTGTTGATGAAGTAGTAGCAGCAGTAGATGGCTGGCCAAAAAGTGATTTTGGCGGTTCAGCAGTAGCAGGAGTAGTACTTGTTGCTGAAGCTGCTGTTGAGCCGAACAGACTTTTACCCCCAGCAGTATTAGAAGAACCAAAGAGACCAGGAGTAGCAGACGCTGGAGTATTAGAAGAACCGAAGAGTCCAGGAGTAGCAGACGATGGGGGATTAGAAGAACCGAAGAGGCCAGGAGTAGCAGACGCTGGGGGATTAGAAGAACCGAAGAGGCCAGGAGTAGCAGACGCTGGGGTATTCGAAGAACCGAAGAGGCCAGGAGTAGCAGACGCTGGGGTATTCGAAGAACCGAAGACGCCAGGAGTAGCAGACGCTCGGGCAGCTGCAGATGCACCAAATAACCCGCTCCCTCCTGTTGTTGCTGGGGCAGTCAATGAAAAAGAAGGGCCAGAAGTGGTGGTATTAGTTGTAATGGCTTTCTGGTCATTTGTGTTACTAGCAGTCCCACCAAATGAACCAAAAGAAGGCGTTGACGATGAAGCTCCCGATCCGAAAAGAGGCTTTGAAGTAGCTGTCGAGGTATTTGATCCAAAGAGCCCTGTCGATCCAAAGCCACTTCCTGTTCCTCCAAGGCCACTTCCCGTTCCTCCTCCAAAGCCACTTCCTGTTCCTCCAAAGCCACTTCCTGTTCCAGTCCCAGATCCGGCTTCAGAATTTTTGGTGCCAAACAAATTTGTCGAAGTGCCTCCAGCCAAACTTCCAAAACTAGATCCCGTCGTTGTAGAAGAGGAGCCTGCCCCACCGAATGAAAACGGAGCAGACGTAGATCCCGTTTCCCCTGCTGGTTTAGTATTGCCAAACAAAGAAGTCTGAGGATTTCCAGCTGGTGTTGTTGAAGATGTTCCAAATGTGAATGGCGATGGCCCAGGTGTTGCTATTGAAAATATTGTTAGAAAAATGTTTAGACTAATCCATCTGTAGTCGAGAACTCCGCTTCAATGCCACTATCACCATCCGCCCCAGAAGATACGCGATTCTTAAACTTACATGACCCTGAATTCTGCCCAGACATTCTTATTTATATTTCTTCGTTCCGTTATTCAATTGTATAAAATGAAAAGAACGCGAACGACACCTGAATCCAGTGAATAAAATAGTGTTACACCAAGTAAAATCCAAATAGTGATGACTTTTTCCTTACCCAGAGATTGAATGACAATATTACCTTAAACGGTCATTATGCGGCTGAGATTTCTACCTGTTCCTTCAGGAAGCCGCTGGAGCCGCACGAACCTTATTAACTCTGAAAGCACCGAAACCGACAAGCTTCATATCTAGTCTCAGCCAAAAAGGTTGATAATACTAATCTCAGCCAACGAGTGGGTAATATCGACTGCCATATATGTGATATCAATGTCGGGAATAGTGCGGGGAATGATAGATGCATGTGGGATGTAATGTTATAAGGGAGTTAGTCAGTTTGGGATAGCTCCCCCACCTACACCCCCTGATTCCCTATGAATGGAAAACAAATAGGTCGAGGCTCTTGTGAATTGAATTAATCAACTCTTTCTTTTATTTGTTCTAATGTTCTTTTTCATTTTGGACAGAGACTTTGTTTACACGCATTATGGAAGGAATGGAATTGTCTGCTCCTATGATCTGTGATATGGTCTTATGCATTAAAATTTATAGGTATTTTACATCGTAATCATAATAATCTGGAAAAGAACTTTTAAAGACTCGATCAATTAGAGACCAATCATTTGGTCAATTGGAATCAACTGGTAAGCCTGATTATCTCTAATTATAGCGATTTCCTTACAGCTCTTCTTTATGATGATATTACTAGTATTGATTATCTACGGTATTCGCACAACAATCGCATCCTAACTGGGACCGACCCCATGTTGCCTCCGGCGGTTGGGGCGTACCCCCTGACCTCTAGCTCCCGCTGCACTGGAGAACTCTGCCATATGCACGCGCTTATCTTGGGTCTGTTGACAACTGCATGCATAGAGTTGGCTAGCTATACTTACTTAATTCATGTTTTCTTTAGATCTTGTCTGATAAATTAATAATAGCGATACCATCACTCTCTCCTGAAATAGCCATTGGCCAGTTTTGTACAAGTCCCAAAATCTGTCAGTCATACTGACTCAACGGACAGGGTGTTGCTCAAAATTCACTAGTCTAATGCCAAACTGTGGTGTTATCCTTCCCTTTGTGTCATAGTGGATGAAGGGTGTTCCATGCGTTTAGCCGTTTAACCGTCCGCGATAAGTTGCGATTGATCAGCATCCGATCTATGATTTTGGATCGTGTTATAGTGCACATGCAACTATAACTGGAATATCCGTTAAAGAATCTATTATTATTAGCGAAATCTACATATATGCTATATTGCTACTGTGTTACTGTATATATTGCTACTGTGTTACTGTACAATAGCCAAACTAATCCAGCTAACTCTCTGTGTTAGCTGACTTCATCATTGTCAGCTCATTACTAGATGATGGCTGATAAGGGCGTGTAGTCTCTGCACGGTCCAGCAGCACGGCTGTCAAAAAATATTCCGAAAACCCCTTCTCACGTCATTATTATAAGCTGTTAAAAAAGAAAGTGTGACTTGTGAATGTACGCGCACGCACGTAACTTTATAGTGGGCTGTCTACTGTCAACCGGTACGCTGTCTGCCTCCGGCCTCGTGCGTACAGGCCCAGTTGGCTGACTGCTGACTGCATATATAAATAACTACAGGGTTCCCAACAAAGTTCTTCGGGTTCTATTTTTTCTGATTGTGTCATATCTATCTTTCTTCAGAGAATTCTCAAGAAATAGCAAAGAAATATATTTCTGGTTAATTGTTTAGGAAGTAAGTATTTAATGGGATTTAATTAAAAGAGAATAGTTAGAATTTGGAATTGAATTGATTTGAATTGATTTGGATTGATTTGGATTGAATTGATTTGAATCGATTTGGCTTTTATTGAATTGGCAATGAATTGTTATAATTTCAATTGTGAATGATTTGATTTTAATTGTGAATGATTTGATTTCAATTCATTGTCTTTTGATTGTATTGATTTTGATTTCTCGACCGAAGGAGCTAGAAAGTGTGGATAAAGCTAACAATTAGATCTAATATCATCATGCCTTCTACTACTCATAAACTCATTCTTGTCCGTCATGGCGCATCCGATTGGAATGAAAAAAATTTATTCACTGGTTGGGTCGATGTTAAACTTAGTGAGACTGGTGTAAAGGAAGCCAAATATGCTGGTGAACTTTTAAAAAAATCCGGTCTTAAAGCCGATATTCTTTATACTTCTAAATTATCTCGTGCTATTCAAACTGCTGATATTGCTCTCGATGTATCTGACCGTCTTTGGCTTGATGTTAAGCGAAGTTGGCGTCTTAATGAACGTCATTATGGTGCTTTACAAGGTAAAGATAAGGCAGCAACTTTGGCTCAATATGGTAAAGAACAATTCATGATTTGGAGACGTTCTTTCAATATTCCTCCTCCTGTTATTGATGATGATGCCGAATATTCCCAAGTCCATGATGAACGCTATAATGACGTTCCTAAGGATGAAATTCCTCGTACCGAATCTCTTGAATTGGTTATCAAGCGTCTTTTACCTTATTGGGAGAGTGATATCTCAAAAGACCTCCATGCTGGCAAGACTGTTCTTGTTGTTGCCCATGGTAACTCTATTAGAGCACTTGTTAAATATCTTGATAATGTCTCTGATGACGATATTGTTGGTCTTAATATCCCCACTGGTATTCCTTTGGTGTATGAACTCGATGATGATCTTAAGCCTGTTAAGAAGGCCGAGTATCTTGATCCTGAAGCCGCTGAAGCTGGTGCCGCTGCCGTTGCTGCTCAAGGTAGCAAATAAAACACTGATTGAAAAAGAAGAACCTTTATATTGCAGATAAATATGGAAATACATATCTATATATTTTTTATTCTAATAACCCTTGCTTACAGCAGGGAGTTGCGATTCTCTAGCGTAGCGAGAAGTGGGGGGACTGGCGGCTTGCCGTAGACAGACAGTGGTAACTAAGTGAAAAAAAAAATAATAAATATATTTGTTAAATAATGTTAAATAAAATGGTTGCTTTTAGACATTCTTGAGTTCTTTCGGCTTGTAAAGCTTTAAAAGCAATGAAGAAGTAACTACTGATACCGAACTAAGTGCCATAGCCAAGGATGCCCATACAGGATCCAATCGAGCATTGTGCAAGGGATAAATAACTCCTGCTGCAATAGGGATACCAATAAGATTATAAATCAACGCCCAACCAAAGTTAAATTTGATTCTACGAAACACTGCCTGGGAAATATCCAATAGAATCAGTATACTATGCAATTCCGACTTCAGAAGTACGAACTTGGCGGATGTAAGGGCCAAATCTGACCCAGATCCTATAGCAATCCCAACATCAGCCACAGTCAAACTGGGTGCATCATTCACACCATCTCCGACCATGGCAACAATAGCCCTACCTCCTCCACCATTACCTTTCTTAGCGGAATTTCCAGTCTTCTGCAACCATTTAATTTTATCAGACTTTTCCTGTGGTAAAACACCTGCAATGACATGGTCAGCAGAAATCGACACCTGCTTGGCAACAGCCCTAGCTGTCATTTCATTATCACCAGATATCATCCAACAGTCAATTCCTCTTCTGGTCAACTCTTCAATGACAGCCTTGGACTCGCTACGAATTACATCGGATGCTCCCAATACCATTTTGACAGAAAAATCATTGCTATTTACATCGGCCACTGCGAGGAGTATAACTGATTTGCCAGAATTCTTCCAATCATCCATCATAAGCACCAACTCAGACTCCACAGTTGCCCCATACTCTTTCATCAATCGTTCATTTCCAATTATGGCTCTATCCAATCCTGGAATACCACCATCGACCGATCCAACAAGTCCCATTCCGGCCAATTCTTCGATATTTCGAAGTGAAACAGTCTCTTTTATACCTTTCTGCGATTCGAATTCCTTAGCATAATTTTTAACCGCGATACCTAACGGATGAGTAGAAGCGGATTCCATAACACTGGCAATCTGGATATACAAAGATTGTTGCTCTTCGTCATCAGTAAAGTGTGAATCAGTAATCTTGGGCTCGCCTCCTTCAGTTAAAGTACCAGTTTTATCAAAACAAATAACATCGATATTCGATCCTTCTTGGAATGCTTCACCACCACCTCGAGCCAAAATACCATACTTAGCTGCCAGTCCGGATCCCACAAATAAAGCAGTAGGAGCAGCCAACCCAATACCACATGGACAAGCAACAACGAATACAGAGATAGCAAATTCCAGAGACCAAACTGGCCAGCCTCCAATATCAATATCCAAGTAGCTTTCGGGTAGAGAACCTGACAATCCTAGGGAAAGCCAAATAATCCAAGTCAAAACTGCAATGAGGGTCACTATCGGCACAAAGATTCCTGTAATCTTCTCAGCAACTCGTTCAATAGGTGCTCTATGTAGTTGACTCTCTCTTACAATTGATACAATACTATTGAGCAATGATCCTTCCTCAATTGCAGTAACCTTAGCAATGACAGGCGATGTACCAGAATTAATTGTTCCAGCAAAAATCTCATCTCCAACCGAGTGTGAGACAGGTCTACTTTCTCCAGTTAAAGTTGATTCATCAAAACTTGATGTACCTTCTACAATCAAACCATCTGTGCTGCATCTTTCTCCAGGTAAAACTAGAACATAATCTCCAACTTCAACTCTGTCTATAGGATTTTTCTCTGCCTCACCAAATTTATGATTAGTAGGACTGTCGTCATTTTCTTTCTCAACGATATTTACTGTATCGGGTCTCAAGCTTCCCAGTAAAGAAACTGCCGATGCAGTCTGCGCTTTTGAATAAGCATCAAGACACCGACCCAACAGTAGGAAAAAAGTCAAAAACACAACTGAATCAAAATAAGTAGTTGTATACCCAGTTTCTTGGCTATCAACTTGAGCACTTAATCCTAATAGTCCTATACTAGCAAAATATGCTATACTAGTGCCTAGAGACATAAGCAAATTCATTGAACCAAACCGGAAAAGCCTTCTTTTCCATGACGAGCCACCTCTCCATAAACTATATATCTCCTTGATTGCTTTGACGTGAAAAACATCGGCTCCAAAAAAATAAACAGGAGTAGCCAAAAAAAATTCCGCCCATACTCCTCGACTTACTTGGCCTGCCCAAATTGGTCTATCAAAATATTTTCGTAACCCGGAATTATCAGGTACCAAATCCATTGCTACAACACCGATAACAAAAGTGGGAATTACAGATATAAAAGTGAAAAGCAATCTTTTATATAGTTTTCGTTGTTCCATTCGAGTCATACGAGCAGATCTTTCTTCCAAAGTCATTGGGTGAATGATAGTTACTTCGAATTGATCGGAGATAGTCTTAATTTTTTTCAAAATTGATCTAATAGTAACCTCCGGAGGTGAAGGATAATAAGTAAACTGAATGAATGGTTCCTTAAGTGAAATCTTATTTGTAACAACAACCGTATCCCCATAAGACTGAAGTACTTCATTGATTTGTTCTGGACAGTGTCTAAAATAATGTTAGTATTTAACTTATATTCACCTGGGCAGCGCTCGAGAGCTATAGATATACCACTACCAGCCTCCGGCGGGTGGTGCAAAGTTCGCCAATATACTTACTCACAAAACATTCCCTTGACAGCCAAGTTTATGGTTCTAGACATTTTTTTGGTAGATGAATAATTGATTTCTTTAAGTTCAACTAGATCATAATCATAACCAACATTTTCTACAGTTTCTTTCAATTCATCAACTTTGGTCATATCATCAATAACAAAAGTAGCTGAATTAGTAAGTAAACTAACATCAACCTCTTGAACAAATGATAATCGACTGACTTGATCCTTAATTGCATTCACACAAGATGAACAAGTCATTCCACCAATTGATGCAGTGACTCGCCATGATTTGGTCACCTTGACCGGTATAAGTTCTATCAATTCACCGGTATAGCCAATATCATTCATAAGCGCTTGAATTTTGGAGGCCAACAATTTATCAGGAACAACAATCACACCAGATTTATTAATAAAATCAATACCAACATCAATGACCTCTGGGAATTTTTCTTTGATTGCAGTTGAGATTGATGTACTACAAGCAGCACAAGTCATATCTCCAATAGAATAAATGGCTTTATATTCATTTGATTCTTCCAGTCCATCAACAGCAACCCCAGGAGCCACTATTGTACCAAGTGAAGATTCTGATAAAGTACTTGATATTGATATTGATCCATAATGAGCGACTTTTTTTGATCCATCTTTTAAAGCTTTTTTAATTCTAGTCGAACTACCACTAATGACATGTGATTTGTGATGTTCTGCCTCTTCACGACATTTATCACATTTATCACGATGAGCTCTTGATCTACGCCAAGTATCCCATCCAAAACCACCCCGATGCCTATCATGATTTATGGGTCTTCCACTTTCCTCATCCAAATTTCCAGGCTGTTCTCCATCTGTAATAATTATATCGAACCCTGCTTTATCAAGGACTCTAGCAATAGCTTGGCCGGTAATTTCCTTTGGTGTTAAAACAGAGACTGTATCATCAACAAGGGAAACATGAACTTCTGAGATTCTAGAATCCATATTTACAAGAAGATCATTGATTGATCTCTCACATCCTTCACAGTGGAGATTTTCCACCAAAAAGGTGTGAGTAACTAATTCCATTTTAGCTATACAATATGACGAGCACTCTATATGAATAGATCTGAATTAAGTTTGATATATATCAATGCTCCAATGCCATTATATTAAATATAAAGTACTAGCGTGACAAAGAAAAATAACAGTGAATAACTACTAGAAATCATACTCCGAAATGAAGCCTGATATCTTTTATATATAGATAGCTCCTTAGTCGTCTCTTGGGAGCTCTCCGAGGTCAAAGTCGTCCTACGAAGACAAAATGGCTGAGATTCGTCCGCAAGATAAAGAGAGATTTTCGCTAGCTGAAAAGGCTTAGTAAACTTTAACAAAATCTGTATGAATCCGTAAAAGTATAAGATCTGCATTCCGATATGCCAGATCCATCACATATAAGCCGCATAAGTGGAAAATCCAGCTAAATTCACGCCGCATATGAAAGACCCTGTAGCTAAAAACCCGCGCTTGACCTCTAGCTAAAAGGACGCAAAAAGCAGGATGACAAAAAAGAACGGCAATCTAACTGGATTAATAAAGAAGGAGGCCAAAAGTTTTGTTACTAATAAATAATCTTGTTAGAATCTTTGATATGCTGATTAAGTTTTATTTGTCGCTATTTGCTTACTAAGGAGTTTGTTTATATGTGCGATTATTTTTGGTAAGAGCGCACATAGTTTATTCTTCTCGAGCAATATATTATATGACGTCATAAAACAATCTGTTACAGAATAATCTGTTACCGACACAGCTGTTGAAGCTGATTCATACATTTTGATTTCGATTTCATGTTGGCATAAATCAAAATAAGGTTAATGAATTAACAATAAATAGATATTAATTACAGATAACTTAATAATAAATATTACTAATGTGTATATATTGATATTGAAGATCAACAACTGATTTCTCTCTACATGACACATTAACCTAACCCTTATCTTGATAAGATCTCTGAGCAAATTGAGTTAAATTATTGCTGCCAGGGACCGATCTCGGGAAGCTCCACCCATCTGCCTACAGCTGGTAGGTGACCTAGCCCTTGGTGATTGAAAAGAACCCGGTTGATGCGAGTGTCGGGTCCGGGCCAAATAGTTGTTGCTGAGAGGTAGCAGAGGTTCTTAGTGTATTTCTGCTTGACGGGTTATTGTAGGTAGTTTCTTATGTCTTTGACGAACTCGATGAATCATTTGAGGCGTACTGATAGTGATTGGTGTTGGGTGCGGTTCTGGCATCGCAAGAGGATAACCTACAGCAGTAGTCGGAGTAGCAGTATCCTGTTCTTGTTCTGGTTCTAAATCTTGTTCATTTTTTATCCTGGGTATGCGAGTGGAGGTTAAAGCAATAGCATTTCGGGAAGTAGAAAAAGAAATAGAATGTCTAGGCGGCATAATGGTAACACCACTAGTCAACACAGGAGGACCCATAAAATAATCAATTAGTGACCTGAGTTCAAAGGCATGATTATTAACATGAAGTGATATTCGTTGTTCACGAAGTTTTTCTAATCCTCTTCTAATACATTTTTCTATGAAGTAAAGAGTTTTCTTTATTCCATGAATAGTTTTATCAACACAAATTAATATTATTCTCTCAATTGGATCCTGTGTATTAATAGCATTAACAATCGACCGCATCATAATATTTTCACCTCCTTCATTATTATTGGCATTATCTAGTTGAAGCCAATTATTGCTTGCATTTTCTGTTAAATGAAATTCAGGATAAATTCCAGTGCTCGATAAACTTCTATCATTGAGATATCTAATTTGTTTTTCTGTAGCAATTGGTATTAACGACCTTGAATCTCTATAATATAAAGGGATGCCTTCACTAGCAACGATTTTATCATAATCTCCTGGTAGCAAAATAACTGAATATTTTCCGTCAATATGAACTTGAATAGGTGGTTCTTCTGGCTTAAACAAAATATCTTCGTTTGCTATTAAACTTGCCATTCTAAAAAGTCTTTCGGCACATTGAAAATACATAGTACTTGAAGACAGATTACATATATAGATTTCCATCATTCCTTATGGTACTTATAAATTATGGCTGTTATCCGGAAACCATGTTCTGTTTGGCGTCATAGACATCACAACAACAGCGGAGCTCTCAATAGAGATTTTGCATTAACTGGGATGATTTTCTTGTAATTATACATGGGCAACTCTAGTTAGATACATTCCTATACGGAATGACTCAAGTGAGTGCCAATGATCTATCTATATTCTGATGTGATAATAATGATACTTAAGATATATACTAACAGACGAGGTAAAAAATACAATTGTTCGTTTCAATTACATCTACAGGGCTAATGGTTTAATACTAGGAGAAGCATCCGGGCTGTTATATAATTTAGTGCAAATCCACGTTGATGCGTACATATTAACACGATCGATACTTTTACCGGAATATCTTGTAGCAGCGGCATGACAAGTAAAACCTTGAGATTCGAAGGTTTTAATATACCAAGGAGTCTTTGAAGAACTTCTTAACATAATACGGCCACCTTTAGCTAAAGATTTATTAAGGGCTTTCACTTCATCAACGGCCTGCGCTCCATGAGGATCAAACCAATCCATATGATCCATAATAATGGCAATAGTTAAAGTTTCAGGTGCTAATCTTTCAGTAACATCATTAATAGTATCAGTATGAAGACGAATAGTATCTAATGCATCCTTACGTTTAGCAAGATTGAAATAACCTTTCTTTGTAATATAATCAGGACAATTTTTTGAAGAATATGATCCAGCTAAACATAAATGATAAAAATAATTATCATCAGAAATTAAACTTCTTGAGATTAATGGATCAATAGTATCGACAATATATTGCACAATACCACCTTCAATCATATTTGCTTGATTCACAGGTACACCAAGTGCTTTCCAAAGGAAAATCGGATTGCCAAGAATGGTTTTACAAAGTAAAGGATTGAAAAGAGCAGGACGAATATTTTCATTCCAAATTTTAACCTGCTCTTTAATAGTTTGAGCTTTGACTAAACGTTTGACATTATTTTCAAGACCCAAAATTCGGAATAACCATTTTGCAATACGAATAGCCCAACGAGTTGAACCAGTATCATAAAGTCCTTTACCTTTAGTATCAAAAGTTTTATTACCATTTTTAATCCAAAATTGCAAAGCATGTGAAGAGATATGAGGTGATAATTTAGTAATAAGTAATTCCATAAAATCATCATGTTTACCTTCACCAAACATCTTCCAGACATCTTCATAAGGCAAGCATCTAAGAGCAGATAATTTTAATTCCATAAGATGATTTTGATGAGGATTTAAATCTACACCATGAATTCTTTTAGGAGGATTTTCCATTGCAGCATAAGATAGAATATTATCACCAGCAGAAGTAATAGCAAGGACAATGTCGGATGGGCCCAAGTTTAATAAATGGATGTCTTCACGAGGATCTTCCCAAGTAAAGGCATAAATATATTGATTATTAAATTGATGATATTTGGCATTTTCACCATCATAAAATATTCTCCAAATTTCCGATTGATAATAGAAAGATGGATAAGGAAGATTATGTTCCATATTAATAACAGTTGCTTCATAACCTTTTGAACGGATTTGAATTTGTTGAGCATTTGCATCATCATTAGTAGATGGTCCTAGATAAGGAGATTCAGTTGCTAAAGCATTAAGACGGTACATAATTTCAGGAGATTTATCTTTATCACAACCAACCCAAATATAATAAGGAATTCCACCTAAAGTTTTATTTCTCATATTTAAGCTTTTAACAGTACCAAATCTATATTCAAGATAATCACGACGCGATGAATCAAGATAAACTCTATCGAATTCGAACCACAAACGCCAAAAAGTTCTTGAAAGCCAATTAACATGACGAAGTAAAACTCCTCCAACCGAGGTGGTTCTACCATTTAAAGTAGCATTTGATTGAACATAAAAGTCCACAACTGAAAATATACTTTCTTTATGAACCAGTTGAGTTATTTTATCAATCATAGAATAATAACTTGGAATCATTGATAACGAATAAGATAAAGTTACCAAATCAGCAAATTGTGGAGATTTGTCGGATAATGTTGGAAGTTGAAAGGTGGTAGCATCAACACAATGAACATGAACATTTTTCCAACCTCTTGCACTGAATCTTTGTTTAGCAACATCACATAACGATGGAGATAAATCAACTAGATGAATAGCTTTAAATGAATTAATAGGAATGATTTCATTCATTTTTTCAATGTTCCAACCAGTACCACCGCCGAAATCGATCCAAACAATATCTTTACTCTTTTTTAAATGAGATACACTTAGTGTTAACATTGTTTCACGACCCTTAAGGAGTTTTTGACGAGTAGTATCATAAATAGAAGCTTGACCCTTATAGAAACTTTCTAAAGCGGATTTTTGATCACCTCCAACATGACCAATCGGTTTTAAGAAACAATTCCAAGCAAATTTAGCTACTGCCTTTGCAGAAGGATTTGTTAAAATAAAAGCCAATGCCAAAACGGCGGCTACGGGGAATATCAGTGTTAATGAAGGCATAATGAATGAATAGAATGAGTGACTGTATATAAAGAATTAGCTTTTGACCTTGTTGAAAAGCCTAAGTAACCTATAATCTATGATCTATCTCCCTAACTTTTTATCTATCACTCATCTAATAGTTGAATTTTTTTCAGATCCAATATAACATGGATTAATAGGTGTTTATATATTCTAACTAAATATAGTTCTATCTGGAGCCCACATTTGGATCAAAATTTAGAACCCACACGAGGACAGATGCTACACACACATTAGGACATAATTTTCAGATGTTTAAATGCTTTCACATGTAATTTTCATTTCGGTGCCTTCGATATCATAGCCCCTGGATTGTACAGTTTATGATATGCCGATCTTGGAGTTGATAGCTAGTTTATTGAGCTGAGCACATGTCTGGTTAGACATCAGAGGTAGGTCGGAAGATACATTGTATGATCTGAACTTAATCCTCTGATTTTTCCTCCCGGTTCTTCCCCTGTTAGTTTTTCCTTCCTGCTTCTTTCTCTTCTAACTCATTCTTTTCTAGCTCTATCTCGCTAGTTGATAGTTTTCCATTCTGTAGCTATTTCTTCCTAGTCCAATTTTCCTAGATCTATCTAGTCTATATCTTCTCAACAATTTCTACTACGCCGTCGACGCGTTCCTAATTAACACACAAAATCTCTATTACATGTGCTAACCCATACATGGATCCAAGAAATGGCAAGAATATCTATCATGTGTCTTGTGGTCAGTCTCCTTATTGGCTCATACCAAAGTCATGAATTACAAGTTTGATGATAATGAACCAACCATGCACCCCCCACAAATTTCCCCCTGAACCTTGTGCAGAGTACCTTGTGCAGAGGGTACTAAAAATGATTGGCCCTTGTCAGCCGGATGTTATGACGAGCATGTGCATCTAAGTTCTGCAGCCGCCAACCGCCTTCGGAGGCTAGGGCCGTAGACCCCAGACTCCTAGCTATCGGTTTACTCGAGAGTCTCCGATTTGGGGTTAAACCGTTTAAATTCAAAACTGTTTGACTGAAAGCAGTTAGTAGATAATTAGACAGGTAATAGACATTTTAATGTTTACTATCGAACGCGTAAAAGACAAAGGACAAAACATAAAAGCACTGACTGTAATATGATGCTAGGTGAGTTTAACTTGAGTTATAGTACTGCAAGTAGGTGTACACCGTACAGCAGTGTAATATTACCTTTAATGACCGTATGCAGACAGATAGATCTGTCGGTACCACTGAGCTTGAAAGATATGAATAATACAGAATTTATTAATTATCGTCAAGTTACGCTAATTGACCCACGTGAAGATAATTCGATTAGGTCACGCGTGGTAACTTCCATTTCTACATTTTTCATTAATTTAAATATTTGTTTGTCTTGTTATTTTTTCTTTAATTGACTAATAGTATCATCCTGGTTGAACAGCCCCTTTTAGCTTATCAGACTGGTAAATTCATATAACCCTTTTTGTAAGATATACAAGAACCTATTCATGAGCTAGCGATAGATTAATTAGTGAATATCATTTCCTGAATCCCGGGTTTTCTTCTTCCTGTCCACTCAAAACTAATAGTTTAACAGCATGCTACTATGTTTTCGTCTCCTTTTGTAGTCGTACCTATATGTACGGACTTACTGTATTTGGATCGATCAACCATAAATCCATTTAAACACGGGTTAGATTGCGCACAATATCTGCACCCTGACATATGCCGAACTAAGTTAGAGTATGAGTTATTGCCATTTCTTCCTGCATGAATCAACGTGTTTTGACGAGGGGAGGCATTCTGTAAATAAGTTAAAATAACTCAAAATGATCTCTTTTAGATTAGCATGTGAAGATTCCCAACATTTTCGAAATTCGAAATTTCAAAGGTTTGTGTAAATCGCCGAATAAATGCGGAATCAATGGATCAATTATCTATCTTCAACGCCATACACATTATTTCTTTCTCTAGACTTCGCTCCTTGCCGTGCGATTTATTATCGTCTGAGATAATAGTTGTTATTCGAAGAAAATGTTACTATTAACAACTATACTCTAATAGAAATGAATATTCTTTTATCCGTCCAATATCATCCGTATCTCAATGACTCTTGGTTATACTACAGTTTTCCCGTGGAATAGTCATTCTGTGTCCTGATCCCCGTTCCTTTGTCTAGCACCTTGGGCGACGGCGCGTAGCCCCCAGATCCCTTGGCTCTGTGTCTATGCTCGTAGAGAGCTGGTACTGATTTAACTTGAACGAAGCGACCAACGGAGTCTGTCTGGCGCAGCCGGGGCATATTTCCCAACCGACTCCCAGAAACCCATGACTGTAATATTCGGTTACCGATCGGAACCTATCTCGGATAAAATCTTTTCCACAGCCGTGCCAGTTTCTGCTGCTTTCCTCGGTATGTACTTCCGAAAATCAGGAGGAGAACCGATTCGGTCTAAAGTGAGTTGGTTTGAAATAGGAATGGAAAAGAAGTTATTAACGAATTTGTGCCTTAAGAATATTTATTTCTCGGATAATTTCTGTTTGCTACTAGAGACAACGCTGTCAATTTGGAATAGCCGAGGGAAGAGTCAGTTGAAAGAAATAAATTGAACTCTAAATCGCTATTATCTCGGCTTGGAATTCCAGCCGTTCTACCCCACACTGCAGGTCCTTGGAGATAAATAGATGTGGAGATCCGTTGGTAAAATCTTGACCAGGTCATTCCATTCACTGTACTGGATCAAGGGGATATATGATATATTGAGCCAAGAGGTTGTTTGTTGATATTGTGGGAAAGATATTTTTTGATTTGGGGCTCACCTTACAAAACCCGTTTTGTACCTCTGGCGACTCTCATCTCATAATGACAATTGTTATTGACGGAAGGAAATATGATACTTTCACAGAACCACCTCAAGCTCTTCAGAGTGAGAAAGCTAAAACTAAATTCGATGTCCGACAATTGACTTACTTCCTAGATGGAGGCAAAGAAAATACTGAACAACTTGAGGCAATCATGAATATGATTGAACGAGATCCTGTGTTTACTAATGATGATTTTTATGATCTAAATAAAGAAGATATTAGACGAGTTACTATGCTTCGTGTTGCGAGTATTTCGCAATACATCGCTAACACTGAAGGAAATGAAATACATCGATATCGTATATTATCTATTGTTGGTTTAGTCGATCCAAATGCTCTCACTAGAATTCGCGTCCATATTGGTCTGTTTATGAATGGGATTCGTGGATCAGGTACTAATAAGCAGTTGAAGTATTGGCTGTCACAAGGTGCAGGATCTCTTCACAAGTTTTATGGTTGTTTTGCCATGACTGAAATGGGTCATGGCTCCAATGTTGGTGGTTTGGAGACAACTGCAACCTTCGATCCAATCAGAGACGAATTTATAATCAATACTCCCAATTCAGCTGCTACTAAATGGTGGATCGGAGGAGCTGCTCATACATCAACCCATTCGTTATGTTTTGCTCGGCTAATAGTTAAGGGCAAAGATTATGGAATTAAAAGTTTTATTGTTCCCTTGCGAAATGTTGACGATCATTCTTTAAGACCAGGAGTAGCTGTAGGCGATATTGGCAAAAAAATGGGACGTGATGGAATAGATAATGGTTGGATTCAATTTACAAATGTCCGCATTCCTCGCACTTTCTTATTGATGAAATATACCGAAGTTGATCGACATGGAAATGTCACTGAGCCCCCATTAGCCCAATTAGCCTATGGTGCTCTGATAAGTGGTAGGGTATCTCTAGTGAGTGATTCTTTTAATGTTTCCAAACGATTTCTTACGATTGCTATTCGATATGCTGCAGTCAGGAGACAGTTTTCTTCTACTGAAGGTGCTCTTGAATCAATAATACTTGATTATACTTTCCATCAGCGACGTCTTTTACCTAAATTAGCATACATCTATGCCATGAAGGCAGCCGTCGAAGAGCTGAATGAGATCTATTATGCTACCAATGAGAAAGTGTCGAATATTACGGATGCTGAATCTGAAGGAGCTCAATCTGCTATTAAAGATCTTAAGGAATTATTTTCATTATCTGCTGGTTTGAAGGCATTCTCTACATGGGCTGCTGCTGATATTATTGATGAATGTCGTCAGGCTTGTGGTGGACACGGTTATTCTGCATACAATGGTTTTGGACAAGGCTATGATGACTGGGTTGTCAATTGTACATGGGAAGGTGATAATAATGTTCTTACTCTATCTACAGGTAGATCTTTGATTCAGAGTGGGATTAATGTTCGCAATGGTAAAAGTGTTGGTGCTGCCGTTGATTATTTAGCAAGATATGATACTCTTAAGAATGCTAAGCTTAATGGTCGTAGTATTGTTGATTTGAAAGTTATCTTGGAGGCTTGGGAATCTGTATCTGCTCAATGTATTAACCATTCTGTTGATCTATTTCTTGATCTTACGGATAGTAAAGGGCTGAATCATATTAAAGCTTATGAAGAGCTTTCTCAGCAAAGATTTGAGATTGCTCGAATTCATACTCGTTTATATGTTATAAGATCTTTTTTTCATAAGATTGAAGCCAGTGGCACTTATGGTATTAAAGACGTCCTTAATGATGTTGCCGTTTTATTTGCTCTATGGTCGATTGAGGCCGATAGTTCACTATTTTTAAAGTCTGGCTACTTTACTTCAGAAGAGCTTGACCGAGTTACAGATCTTGTAAATCATTATTGTAAGAAAGTGCGTGAACAAGTTATTGGTTTGACTGATGCCTTTAACCTTAGTGACTTTTTCATCAACGCTCCTATCGGCAATTACAATGGAAATGCTTATAAGCACTATTTAGATAAGGTTCATCATCGAAATCCTCCTCGAGACTTCAAACCGTCATATTATAACAAAGTATTACGGCCATTGCTGTTTAAAGAAGATGACGCTAAGCATGATCTTGATAAGCTTAATATAGAAAGTGAACAATAAATATTTCAGTAGTCCACGTTTGTAAATTTCATATTTTTTGTAATACAACATACATACAGATATATTGCCTTTCAGCTAGCAACAAAATCAACAACAATAAATGTAAGTATGAATATGATATAGTTAGGGGACTTTGTCCATGCTTGACTATTACTACTATTACTATTAGTATTACTACTATTATTACGGCCACCTCCTCTAAAACTCTTCATCTGTTCCCTTCCTGGCTCCAGTAATTCCTATTGATTTTGGTACCATCTACCATTCACACAATCAGCTACAGTCATTTGACCATTGCCAAGAATCTGGGAAACATTTATCCCTGCATTAACAGTTTTGATTGTGGAGTCATGTTCAAGTAATAATGCACCCTGAGGTTCTTTCTGCCATCCTCGAACATCATTAAATACCTCATTATCAGTCTTGGATCCATCATTCAATCTCCAATCATACGTATCTTTATCCCAGAAAACGGCCACCAATCCAAACTGACGGCTGATAGCCCTTACTCTATCATCTATAGCACCATATGGTGGTCGAAAGTATTTGGGTACTACTCCTGCTGTAGCATTCATTGCCCAAATAGACCATTGTAATTGAGCTATTATGTCTTCACTAGATAATCCTGGTAAATGTGCATGACTCCAAGTATGAGTAGCTAATAAATGGCCTGCTTGATGCTGTTGACGAAATATGTCTGGGTATCTTACGACGTTTATTCCCTGGGTAAAAAACGTTGTTTTTGATTGTAATTCTGCTAACAATTGTGGGGTGAACATACTTGGTCCATCATCAAATGTTTGAGACATTATTGGGCATGTTGCAACATCATCTATTGCTACACATCTGTAGCAATCAAAAGAACAATGAGATCTTTCAATTCCTTGGCATTCCCCCAATTGTCGTTGTGGAATATCCTTTGGAACTATGGACAGATCTATTGATGGCATTTGTATATATGGTGGATTTTCATTAGGCCATTTTGTTTGGCCAGTTAATTCCTGGAGCCAAGAAGGGAAAGGATCTTGTTGAAAGATTGTTAAAGGTACTTGATTCAGAGAATTTATACTGAAATTTGATGATGTTATTACTGCTGTTGACATTGAAAATACTAATATTATTGTCAAGTGTAATCTTCTCGTCATTGTCATCTCTGATATTATCATTTTAGAGGAGTGTTTAATAATAGTAGTTGATTATTGTTGATTTTGTTGCATACCGTATGAAAGAACTTATGTTCATATTTCTATACTTTATATATGAATATCAACATATCAATACCATAATCATACAAACTTCACCCATAATTTTTGTGAACAAACAAGCTGTATCTTGAAAGGACATCGTGAGTAGTGTGAGAGGTCTATTTCCCAGTTCTATGAAAATCATATTCCATGGTTATACAAATTTAAAGCTGATCTTCTAAGATTTATGATCCAACAATACCATGATTCTAATTCATTTGAAGTTTTTGGGATCTCCAGCTATCCAGTCAAATCTCAGTGGCTCAGGACATTCGTGGTATTCATCAATTAATCGATCGTAGTTATGAATTGAGCTTCTATCGAGCTAGATGACGAACAGCGCACTTTGCTCGTAAACGGAAGATCTGAACCTTCCTGCTTGTTTACCCCGGAGAAACTTCTAGCCTCGGCCCCTACCCATTTTATCCTAGCCTGGCTCATAAACTGAAGACATCTTTCAACGATTCCAATCGTTCAGTCATTAGGTGCTGGCTTCTTAATTAAGAAAAATGCTTTATTAAATTAATATATTTGAAGTTGAGTACTGTAGTTACTGTAGTTAATTTCCATACGTTATACGCAACGCACTATACGCATTGCATATGCAATGCATTAAGTATACCATTTAGTCAGGATTTATTTTTACATGTGTCGAAAGAGAGAGTAGTGAATTAATTCGATTGATTGCTTCTAATGAGTGAGTATCTTCCTCTCCAGGAAGGATGCGATTTCTGTCCATGTGACATCCACATACTCAACATGAGGATAGTGGCCACAATCATGCAGGAGACGATAGGTTACCAAATCCTTCTTGAAGGCCGATTCGATCCATTTTGCTTCTTCAGAAGGGTCGGAAAAATCCGGGTCCTTGTCACCGATCAAGACTAAAACAGGACATTTGACAGCATCAATACGGTCCGTACAAACTTGTTTGCTTTCCCATAAGTAATTATACAGGACGTCTTTTCTTCCTGGTTCTTTGATCATCTTGACAACCTGCTTCGTGTAATCGTCCAGGTCGGCCGGTTTGTTCACATGGATAGACTTGTAATAGGAACCCCAAGCGGATGCACCCCAGAATGGTCCAAATAAGGCTCGGAGTAAGTTTGTCATAAAGAAATTCAACGGGATATCTCTTAGCACGGGTCCCAGAAAGATAAGACCCTTTACTTCGTCTGGATATTCTGCAGCGTTCCATACTGCGGCAGCAGCTCCGAAGCTATTCCCTACGATAATATACCCTCTATCGTGGTTATAATTATGCAATTGTTGGACAATGAGATGGATGTCTTCACCGAAAGATTCTGGCTTATAATCATCGAAATCTGTGCTGGAGGCACCCATACCGCGCAAATCAATGCGGACTACACGGTAACCTTCATTATGAAATACAGGACTAATATGGCGAAACTGAGTTCGGCTGTCGCCAATACCGGGAATACAAACGAGAAGAGGTTTGTTCAACGTTTTCTCGTTGTCACCAGTGTCATCAAAAGATAAACGAGAGCTCTTGCCTGGCAATGTTAAGAATTGTATGTCTTGCACTGTATCCATGTTTGTCAAGAGTATTAAATCACAATCGTATGATTAGTTATGGTTTCGTACAGTTGGGAAATAAAAGTAATTGTATGCTGTAGTTGGTTCTAGTAGACAAAATACGTAAGGTGCAGGTAGGGTCCTATTTATTCGGCAGGGTCGAGTGGCGATGTTGGTCGGAATTCACGAAATTCGTGGCGATTTGCCACTAGTTCGATATCTTATAATGTGCAATCAATGCGTTAGTGGCAAATTCTCGACTGCATAATAAGAAAACCTGAGTATTAAGGAGAGGTCGATCTGTTCATTTTGGACACTACTAGTGTATTGCCTCAGCACTGAGCTAGCTTAAATTTTAGTTAATTAAGAAGTCTAACAACTTTGTACATATGTTATACATGTATATGCATGTAGATCATCTACGCTGTGACGGTGCGGAAAAACAGGAAATATGGTCCTTAATAACTACAAAGCATAATAATACGTCATTTGTTATTTAGATCAGCGACATTCAAATTGAAGTAACATTCATCTCGATACACAAATACGGGCGGAAACCGAGATCAAAACGCGCGGAAACCAAAACGAAAAAGTTATATTCTCGGCACTCCGACAGTATATTCATTACCCTAGCCCTGAACAGGATTCGAACCCCGATTGTTCGAGTATTCAAAGTGATTCAAGGAGATATTTTTTTATCTGCCAATATAAATAGATACCTTTGAATCTTTGATACAAAATTTTGCTACAATTTATAAGAAAATGGTGCGAAAACACATAAATTTTTTTTTCATTGAAAAAATGAAAGAAATTGATTCAAAAATGTTACACATCAGTTGATTAGGCGCCGTGGCCGAGTGGTTAAGGCGAAAGATTAGAAATCTTTTGGGTTTACCCGCGCAGGTTCGAGTCCTGCCGGCGTCGTCATGTTTTTTTGAATCTTGTTTCAGTATCTTAACATTTCATTTTTAATCTCGGATGCTCGCGATTCGTTGGAAAGTCACTTCTAGCTTGTTAGTGATTGGTATTGTTATATAAGTGTCGCCTTATTTGATGTAGCGATTAACTGACTTCTTCATCAATTGCGATCTATTGATCTAAAACAATTTTCTAAGATATATTGTAGAGATAACAGATTGTGAGGTACGTTAGTCACGGATTACGTAACTTCACAATATGCAATTAAATGGTAGTGAAATATCCTATAAAAGACTATATTTATTTACTATGCGCCAGACTCTTTCCGCAGTGTCTTCTGTGACAGACAGGACTATATTTGAACCAGCTCCGCCCCCTTAAAATGTCCCTCAGTCTATTTTAATATCTACCTATATATCTCTCTATATTATATATTTTTGGTTGTAAAATTGTGTGCCAACGAGAACTGGGTCATTGTTGTTTATAAACAGCTCATAATTCAGGTTAGTCTCTGCTAATATGGGCGCCACAGACTCTAAGCTTCAATTTAAAACACATATTTTCAGATTATTTGAATCTCCAGATATCCCAGTCAATGATTCATATTATTGGCTTAAGTTCTGGACCCAACCTGAATCAGTTTATGACATTTTCACTCTGTTAACAGCAAATGATATCAGAAAAACTCGAGATGGCAATTTAGAGAATCTTGAGACTTTGATCTCGGTCATATATAATCGGATACATGAGATTCGAAATCATAAATCTTTCCCGAATACAGAATTAGCTCCCGCCAAAGAACTACTTAATTGTATTCGTATATTGACAAGGTTATTACCGTTTATCTATGAATCAGATAATGAGAGAATTCAGATATGGGAAGAGAGGTTTTTCTGGGATAGTAGTCAACAGCAGCAATCATTAGGACAGGAATTAATTGATACTGGATTGAGTTTACTATTCTTAGAAGGATTTACCGTTCCATTAAGAAGTAGTAAACCAGGAAGCACTGATGGTGGTGATATCTCTTCTTCCTCCATGCAGATATGGGAAACTGGCGTTGGTTCTAACATCCCATGTAATGCTACGCATGAAGTGCAATCAAATCGTGTTGAAGTTTTACGATTTTTACTTACTCTAGTCTCAGATTGCCTATACAAAACTTCGAATTCAGTGGCTTTAAATGGCTCGAAATATCTTACCTACCTTGTTACTAAATCGGATAAACGACTTACTATGGCTATACTTTGCTCATTATTAAATATTTCACTCAAGTATAGCCCCGGTGGTAAAGTTCCATATGATCATATGCTTATGGCAGATCGAAATCAACAGTTAGTTATATATTCGTTACAGTTTTTGACGGTATTATTGGTTTATCCAGTGCCAGAATCGGACAATATGACCACGACAAAACCGCCAATAAATTTGTACAGATATTTTTTCTCTAAAATCCGTCATGAACAGGATTTTCAGTTTATCATTGACAACCTTTTAAGGCTTATTTCTCAGCCGATTATAGCATCTGCATCGTTATTACCTGGTAGTCATAGTGAAATCAGATGGATTACCGAATTAATAATGTTATTTTGGGAGTTAGTTCAATGTAACCGCAAGTTTCGAGAATTTCTTCTTTTACCATCTCCATCGTCCTCATCGACTTCTTCATCTTCACCTTCTGCTCATATTGACTTCATGCTCTTGTTTCTAGCATATATTCAAGAAAAATACTCCGATGCATCTAAGCGAGAATTGGTAAGATTATGTGCATATGTCTTGTTATACCTCTCGTCGGATGTATCATTTGCTAAGTCTCTTCAACAAAGAGTAGAGGGACAACAGCGAGTTACTGAAGGAGCAACATCAGGAAGTGGAGGATCCGCAGGGATAGGTTCAGGAATAGGTACAGGAAGTACCAGTGGGGGATTTAAATATTTACTACCTATCAAGTCATCTAAATTAGCAATGTTTAATGGAACATATGCTGATTATTTAATAATTCAACTACTTCAACCAGTGATTATCAGTTGTAATAATAATACGTTGGATTTCCTAGCTCCAACATTACTTGAAATCATATACAATATTTCACCTTATATTACTAATGTTTCCTATACTGCTGCATCGAATTTCATTCAAGTTTTTCTCACACTTGTAACGCCGATTGAAAGTTTATCTTCTACAACTGATATTATTATGTCTAAGAAATTCATCCTGACATCTATTCTAAAGTCTTTATCCAACATGATTCATTATAATTTCCGGTCGAATCGAAATCTTTTATTTGTTATGCTTAAGAATAAGAATAAATTTACAGTTCTACAAGAAGTCATAAATGGGAAATCTGCTGTATCAGAATCTGATCGAATAATACCAAATGATGATATTGAAAGCGATGAAACAACTATTCGGAACCCAGTAGATAGATCAGAGACAGCAAAAGGTAAACAGCCAGCTAACATATCTTTGTCATCTCCGGTTCGACCACAAACGCCTATTCAACGGTTTCGACATTTTGAAGATATGTGGGCTCTTTTGGATCCTATTATGATGATTCTTGATTATCTTCAAAAATCTATTCCTTATTCTCTTTATTTCGTTAATTCCGTACCGGAGTCACAGCTTCCTCCTGAAACTAAATTGCAGCCTCATATTGTTATTGATAGCATTGGAAATATTAATGAATTGCCCGGAGTTGACCTTGAACCGAATGAACCTAATCAGAATGGTGGATTATTTAGCTTTGAACCGGTTAAATTCACTTGGAATGCAAGCTCTCTAGGATGGTATGAAAGTATTCTTTGGGGAAGTATCTTCCAATGCGAAAGACAACAGCTTGTGTCTCAATCTATTAATGAGGTCGCTACCAGTTTTGTAATGACTAAGGTTGGTAGCGTGGGTGTTTGGAATGGAACGAATATAAAATTATTCAAACTACAAGAAACTGCTAGGCAGGGTCCATCATTATTTCGCCCAAAAGGTGCTGTAGACGCAGTAGCAGAATCTATGATCGAACAATTCGGTAAGTTGACCACCAGTGTTAATTCTAATTTGCATCATTCATAAAATAACAATAATACATCTATTAGACAGCATACTGCCTCCGGCGGCTGGGGGCGTGGCCCCCAGACCCCCCAGCTCTCGCTACGCTCGAGAGTCTGTACCACTGCCAAATCCGAGGCAGCCCTCATTTTAGTTTTATAATACACGTTTACCGCCTTTTGCCTTTACCTTTTTTTTGAACCAACTCAAATCCATCTTCGTCAATTACGGGTCCAGAAAGCTCAGGTTCCTGACCGTTTGATAGCTGGTCTTCTGGTTGTTGTTCCTCATCATCATCATCCTCGTCTATATCTTCATAATCATCACTATTATCATCTTCTTCCGCATCAGCTCTCGTAGGCACAACCTTATTAACAGGGATCAAACCAGCTTGACGCCGAGCTTCTTTTTCTTGATATTTGGAATATAACTCATCAACATGTGTGAAATTCCCTTCAGCACATTCTTTATATAATTGAATGATACCCACCGCCAAATTTGTTGCAGTGTTATCTTCGATATTGACACCAAACTCATCCTCCATTATTCCAAGAATTCTATCTTCAATATCATCCGAGTCTACATAATTGGAGAGTTCAAATAATTCCACCACGGCTCCAACCATCCAATCTCTTTTATCTGAACTATCAGATCCTCCCCATTGATTATCAACAGCAGTTTGAAGATCTTCCCATTGATATATAGCCATACAGGCCCCTAATTCGAATCTACTCTGCTTTTTTGCATCTTCAAAGATTAGATTGGTACCTTCACCTTGAATAGAAGCCAATGGTTCACTCATGATGATCTAGAAGATGAGTAAGTAAATAATGAATACTCGATAAAATTATATAAATGACTTTCTTATACTACTAGCTCTACTAGATCAAACTACTATCCAAAAATATTTTTTCAGGGTGCATGATGATCTAGAACAAGCGGCTTTAAAAAACAATTACCTCCTTTAAACGATACATCCATTTGATATTATGAGAACCGGGGCTGTCTATGAAAACCGGGGTTCTTGTTGTTCTGTCTCTGGTAGCTGGAGGTAGTGCCCTAAACCTTTGGCTTCGCTCGGATATCATGGTGAAATCGCCTCAAGTGAAGCGAGTCCTAGGGTTATGGGGGTTAGACTCCAGCTGTCAGAGGTATATGTCACCGACGATTTTTTCAAAAGTCCTTTATAAGATTCCAATAAAATTCGACAAGGGAGGTGAAAAACGCACTTGCCGTTGGATTTTCTTAGGAATAAATTTATTAGTATGATATAATGAATGAATTATTTGATATTTTTCCATTTAAATAGGGAAATATTAGACGTATGATTGTTTTAGCTCTATAATTAGAATAATATTCGTGTATTCATCGGCGGATATCCGAATACAACAAATTATCAATTCATGTACAAACTCAAACCAATTGCTGCTTAAGCTTTTCTTCTGCGGCTACGCGGCGTAGATAAAAGACGAGGATCAAAAGAAGATTAGGCTTGAATCTACCAAAAACCTACCTAATTTGCTTATAGTAGATTTGATAATTCGTCATCACTGCCAATCATTGGAATTGGAGAAGAGATTGTAATATATTTGGAATGGGAATTGTTTTGGTTTGTAGTATATGAGTTATATGTATATATAGGAGATTTAATCTGGACATTTAACTACCTTGATACATTTGTTACGATTTGGTGTGGCAACAGCGGTAATCTGAAACAGACACAGACCCAGAGAAAGACACAGACACGGAGATATTTATCAAGCTGTTTAGAGGCTTGAATCCACAATTTAACGATTTAACGACTTACGATTTGAACTTTTTGAACGATTTGTGTGAATTAAACAATTTGTGCTTTGACTTTTTGAACTTGACTATTTCCAATGTCAGACGACTCCTCTAGAAAACTCGAAAATGCTATCAGAGCATTCCAAGCAAAAAAACCTTTACCAAAAGTAGATTTCACCGTATATAAATCAGAAGATGGTAAAAAGGTATCAACTACAGATCGGGTGGTGAAAACTATTCCTGCCCCTGCTGCTAAAATCCCCAGTGATGATGAATTGTTTGTGCAAGGACCTGGCGGTATTCGAAAACCAAATTTGAAATTCTTAAAAGATCATTTATTTAGGGAAGGAAGATTAACCGAAGAACAAGCTTTATATATTATTAATTCTGCTACAAAAATTATTATGGCCGAACCTACTTTACTGGAAATCGATCCTCCTATTACTCTATGTGGAGATATTCATGGTCAATATTATGATTTAATGAAACTGTTTGAAGTTGGTGGTGATCCTGACCACACTAAATATCTGTTTTTAGGAGATTATGTTGATAGGGGCTACTTCTCAATCGAATGTGTTCTATATCTTTGGGCGCTAAAAATGTGGTACCCAAAATCAGTATTCTTTTTGAGAGGTAATCATGAATGTCGTCATTTAACTGATTATTTTACTTTCAAACTTGAATGTAAGCATAAATATTCTTTGAAAATTTATGATGCTTGTATGATGTCCTTTTGTACTTTGCCATTAGCAGCGGTGGTAAACAAACAATTTTTTTGCGTTCATGGTGGACTTTCACCGGAATTACACTCTTTGGATGATATTCGAAAATTGGACCGTTTCAGAGAACCTCCTACTCATGGTTTAATGTGTGATTTGTTATGGGCCGATCCTATTGAAAATTTCGGCGATGAAGAAAATGATAAACATTTTGTACATAATCATGTGAGAGGTTGTTCATATTTTTATACTTATGCTGCTGCTTGTAGTTTTCTTGCTAGGAACAATCTTTTATCAATTATCCGAGCTCATGAAGCTCAAGATGCTGGTTATAGAGCTTATTTGGAAAGTAAAGCAACTGGATTTCCTTGTGTCATGACTATCTTTTCGGCTCCTAATTATCTTGATGCTTATAATAATAAAGCTGCTATTGTTAAATATGAAAATAATGTATTGAATATTCGACAATTTAAAGCTTCGCCTCATCCTTATTGGTTACCTAATTTCATGGATATTTTTACATGGTCATTACCATTTGTTGGTGAGAAAATTACTGATATGCTTATTGCTATTTTAAATATTTGTACTAAAGAAGAACTGGAAGATGATACTCGACATTTTATAGATAATGTTGACACATCAAAATCAAAACCTTCATCATCACAACGTGGCAATTCTCCTCGTAATAGTATTTCAAAAATGCCTCGTTCACCTCGTTCCGGATCTCCACAATATGACAGCGATGAAGATCTTCCTGTAAGAATTCCTGAAGAAGAAGAGCTGGAAGAAGAAGAAGAAAGCTTTGAAGATGCATGTGTTGCTCCTCCAGAAGACATTTCACCGGAAACTGAAGTTCGCCGTGACAGATTCAAGAATAAAATCCTCGCTATCGGAAGACTTTCTCGAATGTTTCAAGTTCTTCGTCAGGAATCTGAGAGTGTTAGTGAATTCAAAGCCACTACTGGTGGTGCAAGATTACCTGCCGGCACGCTTATGCTTGGTGCTCAGGGTATTCGTAATGCCATCACCACCTTTGAAGAAGCTCGTAGAGTTGATTTGATTAATGAGTCGTTACCACCTACTCCTTCTGAAAAGGCTCAACAAGATGAGAAACAAAGGAAAGAAGCTCTTAGTAAAGCTATGAAAGAGGCTGATTCTGATGAGAGTATTCAACGTTTAGCTCGTCGTTTAAGTCTTACATAGCTCTCGGAGGGGGCATATTAACTTGTTAATGTATTTTTTGCATAGTATCTATGGACATTTTTTTATTTTATTAAATTATTTTACTTCGTTTAACGGTTCCGCGTACCCAGCTCTCGCTACACTTGAGATATGATGCAGATTAAGCCTGGGCTAAGCATTGCTCGCCGGAAACACACCAGAGGACTGCCCGGTGCTCGGCGTATGCGGACGAGAGGATCGAGTGATTCATCCCGATCCTAATGCGGCATGCGAATATTGTAGCTAAATCTTTATCTGGCCTTAATAAATTCATCTGTCGATCTATCTAGTTTATACACTGTATAACATTAGTAAACTCAGGATGCCCCCATATATGCTTGTATTAATAGTAGTTTTGAATTGATTGGGTTCACATTATGGCATATTCAGCTGACTCTTTCATTAGCAGTTAGTACACTTCATGTAATAAGAGCAGAATAGCAGCTGCCAGCAATATAGGGAGAATATTGAAATCATTACTCAGATAACTACTGTAAATACATGTATATGTAGTGCTGTACATAATAATCCTTGTAGAATCTCACTGGTGCTAATCTTCTATACATGCATTCTTCCAGTATGCGTGGCGATTGATCATCTTTAAGCTGCCAGGCCAGGGGCTAGATCTTCCAACAAAGCTACTACGTAACAAGTATTGGCATTCATGGTCATGTTAGGGATACAGGCATGAAGATACAAAGTGATCGTCAGTTACAAGTAAGTAACTGTTAGCTAGCTAATAAACAGAGCGTGCGAATAACTAAAGCTCTTGATAATCTTCTCTACCCGTAACCAGAATATATTTCATGATAGTAACCGAATCAGCAACCTATACCTACTTGGAGATTCGAACAATAAATAACTAACAAACGGTTATGAGTAAACAAAATGTTATCGGAAAGTTATAACTTGATTGGAATCCTGCCCGCGCCTTTCCAGTTTCAGCCGAAGCTCGGCATTCGTACCTGCATAATGCATGCTGCATAGTTTACCTGTGGGTCGGTCCAAGAGCATCACGATCTCTGTCTCAACATATTATTGTACTCTCTTACATTCCAGACGTACTGCAACATTCCAAATGATGCCTGCTAAAGCCTATAGTAAAAACTCAAACTCATAATTAATGTTAACTATGTTAGCTGTTAGGATAATTTTATTGTGATGAGCGAGCGCCAATTTTTATGTTAATAGATTATTAGCTGAGCGCGTTTCGTATGAGAAACATTTTCGCGCTAATGTCTGTCTCAGCTCTATTCGGTCTGATAACGCCAATTCAGATTTCGTCCATTCATGTAAGCTCTGCTTCGTGTGTACTTAAGACCTATTTTGGCTAGTCTCGACCAATATGTATAGTAAGACGCCATTTATTATGTAAAATAAGCCAACAGATAGCTGGAAGCAGAAAATTGATCAACTATTACACATTCACATTCCCCAATTTGTTTGATAACGTGGAGTTTTAAGTAAACTTCAAACCTTAACTCTAAGTTATGAACAATATCTGTTTGATACCTATCAGACCGCCGCCCATGAGCTTATATATATATAGAACCTTAAAGGGCGTCGTATTGTTGGATTTCCATTTTCTATTTGAAACCCTTTTGCAATTATGGAGAAAACTTTAAACTAAGATAATAGTATACCATCAATTAAGCATGTCCGGTTCCACTGATACCGGCTCCATTGATACCGGCTCCACTGATGTCGGTTCAGTCGATTCTGCCAATTCATTTGGCTTGTCTATCTCTAATTGGTGGAATTATACTCCGATGAAGATTGCTGTAATAATTATCATCTGCTTAATTGTTGTAATATTTGCAGGAATAATGTGGCTCGTGATTAGTAGAGTGAGGCGAACAAGGACAAGGAAAGGCAATAGTGGTGGTGGCGCTAGTAATGGATTTGTCCTCGGAACAAGCCCATCAATATTCACAGTGGTGGACCCAGATCAAGTCGACATTGAAAAGACTGTCTCCAATAGTAGCAATATCGATAGCATAAAGGTAACATCTATGGATTATTTCTATGGCACTGGTTATAGTGAAGATCATGTTCAAGGACAACGCCAAGATCAAGAACAGAATCGAAATCAAGGTGGTAGACGTCGAAGTAAATCTCGAAGTGAAACATATGAACAAATTCAACTTCAACGACAACGACAAAGTCAAAGTCACAATCGAAATCGAAGTCATTCTCAGCAGAGTCACAGTCTGAATCATAGCCAGGGTCATAGTGGTAGTTCTCCTCACACAACTCCTACAAAGCGAAAGTCATCATTCACTAAGAAAAACCCCGCTTACGGGTCTTTTCTGGATCAATATTACGATAATTTGGCTTTGAAGGATGGTCGTGGTGTTACTATGGATGGTGCTGGCATGGGAATTGTCTGTATGTCGGCCCGTGATTCCAGTTATAACGATGATCCGTTTGCCGACGAAAGCTCTGAGAGTGTTACCACTTGGAGATCAAGTCCAGCCAAATTGACCAGGTTATTACTGGCTCAGGCTAAGTTGCAATCTATACCTAAACCACCAAACTTGATGGAATATCCTGTCAGCTCTAGCATCTCACATGGGGTGGTGGGGCGGACGATCCCTATAAATAGACCATCAAATCCATCATTACTTCGAATACCATCATCAGGCATGTCAGGAGGAGTATCTGGATTGTCGAGTGTATCTCAGTCATCCCTGTCATCTGATTCATTCTCAATTTCGCCATCGAAGGGGTTTTCACAGTATCATTCCTCAATATCTTCACCCGATTCATCGGTTGATTCAATACCCGCTTTGGCATCAAAATCAAAATCTTCACGACAGGCGACTACTGCCCCCTCTGCTCTTTCCACCCCAGTTGCTTCATCGTCCGAGAAGACTCATAGCTCAACTCAGGGTACTCAAATCTATACTTCCAGACGAACTGTGACGTCTGAACTTCCTCGACCAAATAACTCAAGTAAGATTATCTATGGACAAGCTTTAACAACTAGCGATGTGAGTTTCGTGCCAGTTGCTGTATCTACCCCGGAAGGGGTTAGTAAGAGATCCGACCCAATTGGTCGTCATCGGGCCAAACAAAATTCAATTGATTACAGGAATCCTTTTGATATTGAACTGGGAGTGATTTCTTCCTAGCTGCAAGCAACAGGCTAAATATATTTGTTTTCATCTGGGAAATTAATTTCATTTACGACTCTGATATGATTCTATTTTTTTAACTTATTCTTTGTTACTTTTCCAAGTAACCATAATATTTGCTGTATAGCATTTTCTAATTTTTGCATTCTATATAACATAATATCTGCGTCTCGCTTTTTCTACATTAATATATTCTTAGAAATAATTCTATTCATCTTCTATATACGCACAAGTAACAACGGCCTTTCTTCTATCGGCTGGGGTACAGGCCCCAGTCATTTTCTAGCAGATCACAGCTTAATCAAGACTATATCTTATTAAGCGGGAGATTCATATAGTTTTCTCAGTCTCTGGTCATATACAAGACTTTGAGACGGTTGATGATCGAGTCCGTGCCACTCGACAAAAACATGATCAGTTTAAGCGAAGTGCATTTTACGCGTATGTATAACAAGTGGCCTTTTAAATTATTTCCAATATATTTTCCTAACCGGTTCTTCTCCATTTCGCTGACTCTGTTGTTGTTTCCTCATTTCCCACTTCTTGATCTTCTTCTATGCCAACTTCGTGACCTCGTGTTCTTCTTTGACCAGCTCTCACGTCTTCTCCTTCGTCTGATTTCCCTCTTTCTTCTAGTTCATCTTCAACCTCAACCTCGAGTGCAGCTGGAGGACCATGACGATGATTACCATTTCCATTCTCTCCCACAAGTGCGCCGACGTAATCATCTCCTTGACCTGTCTGTAAACTTTCGGCAGTGATCCATCTGTCTTCATCATCCTCATCAATCATTAGATCATCTCCATTGTCACTATTTTCTTCGTTTGCATCAAGATCTGGATGTAATGAAGAACATTCACTCAATGCATTGTAAAATTCCTGAATATTGGCTTTATCTTTCAGATATACAGTTATTTCAATAACAGATGACCCATCTGCAAACGAATTGTCGTCCTCTTGGAGATTTGAAAACTGTCGTGTAGTCAACCCTTCTGATTCAATCTGGAGATAAACTGATTCCCCACCGGACTGAATAGCATGCAGAGTAATATACGGGTATGGGATACCTATACCAACCGAATATTTTGGAAACCACAAAGTAAGGTTGGAAGAAGAGACATAGATATCAGCTATTATAGATTCGATTGAACTATCGATTATTCCATGAGTGTGGGGTATTATTTGCGGGATTTGAGGAGAACTATGAATCGTATCACCGGTGGATTTATAATGAAGGACCGGGTTTTCCTCTAATGAAAAGCTTGCCGGAGTGAATGATTGATGTTCACGTAAAGGGGTAAACTCCGTGTCGGACGGTGCATTTCTCAGGATTTCGATTGACATATCAGTTGGAAGAAAAATGAATCAAGTTGTATAAACTAGGAAGGAACTAATGGTCGGTCAATTGATCGGTGAAGGTTAGATCAATGACTAGCTTTTGACAAGTGCCGCACGTGGTGTGGCTCGTTTTTATAACCGGTATTGCCAAGGGCACGTTCTACTCTGTATGACGTTACTCCGCCCATTCGGAAATCTCTTCAACATAAGTTAAAATCGAGTGAGAATCGATTGTCACCCGTTTTCCTCTTTTCTGGAATACCGGTGTATTTGTTTTTTCGTTTATTTGAATATCTCGACTGTCTAAATATGACAGCTAATTGTCAAGCACAAAGACACCAGCAACGCCGTACACTTACCCCTGAAATTGGAGAATGATTATATTGGGGAAGACATGTTTAACAATTATCAAATAAGTGGATGATAAAGTCAGGAACTAATCCCAGGCATAGTGAAATAAATTATGATGACCGTGAGTAAATATCGAGACTTGAACACCTAATAGGTTTTACTAAACTTCTCCTTTAGTTGTTGAAACAGTATGCCGCTGAGGATGAAAAGAAAAAGTGATTAAGAATCAGACTTAATTTCCGTTAATTTAACATACTCAGGTCATTGCTGATTCCTAGGTTAAAATTGAACATACCAGATGGCAGATAAGATGAATTAATTGGACAAGATCGTTAGGAAAAAAAATAATATTGACACCTAAGGGATTCGAACCCTTGCATCTTTCGATATTAGAACACACACCACAGTTTAATCTGTGGAAAGCTTATTAACTTGAGTCTAACGCCTTAGACCAACTCGGCCAAAGTGTCGATCACCTGAAATTTTTGTTCCCAGGTGCGCCTTGTTAGGCTAGTTCGAGGGACGGAAACCGCGTTTTTGGCATTTAAGGGACATGTTTTGAATATTTCAGACAGAAAAAAAAGTCAAAACGATAATTCAGGAAATGAAGAGACTTTTAAGAGTTTATGCGAGAGGGGTTGCTTTATTTTAAGAGATTTTACTTGATAGATAAAGAAAACAATTCAGGTCAAGGGTTACAGAAAGTCTTTTCAAAGCATGAGTCGGAATCAATGAATCCGCGATGGAGAAGTCTGTAAGACCAAATAATGATAACGGAATTCTCATTTTATATACAAATGGTTAGCCACGGTTTAGATTAATTACCTATATAAGCATAATTGTTTCTGGAGGGGGCAACAGCATGATCAAGCTACGACCCCCGGCCAAAGATGCCGTGAAATGAAGAGAGAAGAGGTCATTTTGCCAAGTCTCAGTCGGCCAGTAAAACTAACAGCCGTGATCGTTCCTTGTAGGTGGATGGTCCTATTAAGAATGTATTTTGCTAATAATAGGAAAATTCTGAAAAAAATAATTATTAATAATATATTCTAAAGATTGCTCGCTAAAGAGTGAACTTAAATCAGTTGTGTTGTTACCAGGATCAACAATGAAGAGTTATACTAACTGAAGAGGATATTAATATTTCTAGAGACAATACTGGTGAATTATATGAAACGAGCATTAGACGATGAAAGGAACAAATGTCCGAGCGAAATATATTTGTCAACCTAGCATCAACTACGACTGCATGTTGCCTCATGATTAGGAGCTTTGCCACAGATTCCCCAACTCAATCGGTCGCGTTGACCTGCATGGCGCCATTAATTATGCAGAGTTGAACCAACTGGAGGATCATGCAAGTCCAGGCCAAGAAGCTGGTCCAGAACAGCAGCAGACGCTCGACAGTTGGAGACAGTTACTACCACCACTACTAACAGTTAGGCTAAGTTAGTAGTTGAGTTAAGTTAACGTTGACGACAGTTATTGTAAGAGGCTTTTTTTTTTTAGTTTCACCTCTCCTCTCTTATCACTCTCCACAGATTTATAAGACATCATTGACTTAACGGGTAAGGTCGGCGGCGCGTTAGACGCAAATGTTTGGTTCTGCGGCTGAAAATCATTTTTTTTCCTAACTCCGGAACAGTTCGGTGTTCCTTGCCGACGCCGCCTGATTTCTGCGCTCAAAATAAACCAGTTATTCAATAAACAACGATAAAATAAGTACACACCACCTGGTGGAGCATGTTTACCTAATTATATGTATTCTGATATCCGCCTGTAAATGCTTTTAAATAAATTTACATCTGGATATAAGTCTATCAAAAAAATGTCATATCCTAAATTTTAAAGGTAAAATATAGAACTAAACGCTCATAATATATCACCAAGATATCTATTTTCAACAAAAACAAACGAGAAGTGTTTTTTACGACCCCCTAATGATGTTTTTATAAAACCTTATAAAGGATTTCAAAAATATTTACCCGGCCTTAGAATTATTTTTCAGGAATTTCTTGTTTTTGGAAAAATTCCCAACCCTCCGGCCTATTCCTTCCTTCATCTTCGGACATTTCAGTCTAATCAGTAATCTCCAATCTCCTAATCTCTATCATCATATCATATCATATCTAAGTACATAATTACACATATCACGATTAGACAACAAGAGAAGAGATTTGGTTTTTGGGGGGTTTTTTTTTTGAGTGAAGTTTATATTTATTTTAGTTTTGTTATTTTTTTTGTTATACTCTCTTCTATCTTGCTTCAAATAACTGGCTAACTTAATTTCCTTGGGATTATTAATTTTTTTTTTATGACGAATTTTAGTTGTTTCTATTCTCTTTATTATTATTGTAATGTCCGAATCCAATCCACAAACAGGGGATCCAGAACCTGGGGATCTTGAAGCTCAGTTAGCAGCTTTACTTGCTGGGATAACAGGAACTGAGAATGAACAACACCAGCAACAAACAGAAGAAACTGATGGAGATAATGATAATAATAATAATGCTCAACCAGAGACCGACGATAATAGTAGATTACTTTTAGAGCAAACTTTAGCTGAAGTTCAACATGCTTTAGCTGCTCAAGGTCAAGCTCAAGAAGAAGAAGCAAAAGAACAACAATCATCGTCAACATCAATAACACAGGAACAAACCGTCCAATCATCTGATTTAGATCAAAATCAGAATGAAATTTTAGTTGAAGAGTCAACAAATGTTCAAGAACAAGAACAACAGACACAGATATCAGAACAAAGTCATCAAAATGTTGACCAAAATGTTCTGAATGATATGATACAGAAGGCTTTATCAGCTCTTGGAGATGAGCAAGGAGAGCAAACTCATAGTACTCAATATGGTGCACAGTCAGAACATCCGCTTAGTGGCCAGGGTGAACAACAGCAGTTACAAGACCAATTACAGCAACAACTACAACATCAGATTGAACAACAGTTACAACAACAGCACCAGCATCAAGAACCGTCTGATTTGAGAGTTTCTGATAATTTCTCCGTCTCTCATGATGCAACAAATCAGGATAATGAAGTTATTCGTATTCAGCAGGAACTCCAGAAAATTCTGGGAGCATCAACGTCCTTAGATACGCATCATCCAGATGATAATGTTATAGAACAACCATCTGCTGAATCCCAACACGTGGAAAAATCATCCGAAACAGAGGGTGCACAAGTATTTGCCGGTGAAGATGAAGAATTAGCAGCACAAAGGGCTCTTATAGAACAACTTACTGCTGCTATACGTGAAGAATCAATAGCGGAAGATACTGCTGCGTCAACAACGACTACCACGGCTCCTTCAACAACAACCACGGCTATAAGTGAAGGCACTGGCAGTTCCGTCGATGAGTTGGATGTTCGTGCAATGGCTGAATTATTGAGTAATTCAGATCTTGAAAATACCCTGACTTCGTTGCTGGCTGGTACAGCAACAACTTCAACGAGTACGTCCGGTTCAAGAACAACAACAGCTTATCCTACTTCTAAAACAACTTCTGAAGAACCTAAGACTTCGCTCTCAATAGCCGAGACTCTAGCTATATCTCGAAATAATATTCAAAAGTCGCGAGAATTACTTGCAAATCGAATAGATCCCATGTTGAGTCGAAAGGGATATCTTCATTCTTGGTCTACAAAGAAGAGCGCTCCTAGTACTAGTGTTAGTGGTGAAAAGGAACAACAACAACAACAACAACAGTCATTAGTTGATCTACCTAATAAAGATCAACCGCTAAATTTGTCTTCAACTGCTGACAACGCAAACACTCTTTCTTCCTCTGACGAAATTTCTGAATCTGTACCTGTACCCTCGGGTTCTGCAGACTCAATGTTGGCTGCGTTGCTGCTGGCTAAGCAAATGATTGGTCAAGGAGAAGGGGTAGAGGGTGAAAGTAATATAGATGATATAGAAATCACTGGTCAAGAATTGGGATTAAATGCTGATGCAATGGAAGCTGTCCAGCAAGCTTTGCAGGCACTTGGCAGAAGTCTTCAAGAGGAAGAAGAAGCTGGAAGTGATGAGCAGGAAGGATTGGGTTCAGGGGGATCATTTTCAATGCCGACATCTGAAGAAGCATCAACTCCTGGTATGGGCGGGGTATTATTAGATTCTCAGGTGGTATTTCATCAAAATCGAGGCAGGACTACTAGAGTAAGAAGAGGATATCGTGCTGGTAATATGACTCCAGAAGATAAAGAGCGAATTAGGATGGATAATCGAGAAAGAAAGAAGCGATGGAGAGGTAATAATAGCGTTCGAAATAAGGATAATGATTTGCGTGCGAGGCTTCACCGTCGAGCAGCATTGATATTTGGAACTGAAGATACCCCAGAGAAATCAGCTTGGTTTAATGATGAATTCCAGAAACGTCGAGAAAAACGAATTTTACGTGAAATGCAAGTCGATCCCGATGATAACGGTGGTACAACTTATAATGGTGACTCATTTGTGAATAACAATAATAGTAGTTCATTAGGAATTGGATCTGCTCAGGAGGATCTCCGTGCTGCTTTAGAGGTACTTGGTAAGACCGAAGGATTAGATGCAGGACTTGCAGAAACTGTAGATTCATTGGTCAAGGACCCTCAATTATTAAAAACTTTGATGGGTGATCTTTTCGGTAATGTTGAGGACAATAGTGGCAGCAGTTCAGTTATGAATAGCTCTTCTTCAGATATCATAAACAGTAATGGATCGGTCAACGGGAGTAATTACACTTTAGAGACTCATTCTATCAAACCAGTGGCTGGGGGAGGGTTGATTTCTTCTTTTAAGATCAGAAAGCCTGCATCTCTTAAAAATAATTCTTCTAATGGTGGGTCTCCACACCAATCTCAACCACAATTTCCATCTAAATACCCCGATCGTGGATTGACGTCCTTATTGAGGCGGGTGGGCCGACCAAGAACTAACAGCAGATTGTCTTCTGCTCGAGTTACAAACACTTCAGCTCCAACTAATTCTGCGGTGGACGCAGCGTCTCATATGAATGCTCTTGATTCAAGTGCTAATAATAATGCATCAGAAGCATCTGTACCAAATGATTCCTCATTAGAGATGAATTTGGATCCTAGTCTCCAAGATAGTACAAGCTCAAAACGCAAGCGTTCAACAGAACCTGATAATAGTAACAGTATTTCGGCTGGTACCAGTAACGCATCTCCAAGGCCCCCACAATATTTCTCATCATCTTCGACACAATCTTCAATCCATCGTGAGGATCGTAATGTTCGTTCGAAGGTTGAGGATAAGAGAGTCAAAGCACTTGGGTTCCCCCCAATGTTGGCAGGAATGGCGATTAGAAGGTAGGAAAAAACGCCATCAGAATTGGCGCTATATATAATTATTTATTATGATTTAATGTGTTCATTCCAAATTATTTTTTTGTTTCTGTTTTATTAATTATTTAAGGAGTTTATCCAGAGCGGATTGTAGAAGTATTAATACATCTTATATTTATATTTATAATGCAATAGTTCGTTCATTCATAATGTAAAATGTTGGGGGTAGATTTTTAAATCTGCTTATCTTGAGTGGTATTACTACCATCGATAACACTATTTAATAGCGCCGATGCTGAAGAGGGTGTTGAAGATGGAGCCGAAGCCGATGCTGAAGCCGAAGTAATATTACCTATACTCAAACCTCCACCAAGGACAGCAAATGATGACGAGGATAGTGATAGAGGAACATCAGGGGGAGGTCTATTTAACTCTGATGATTGATTTTCTTTAGCCGCTGTCGGATCCGAAGTTGAACTCACCAAAGCTGGTGTTGACAAAGATGCTGCTTTAGCCCCAATATTTTTCGATTGAGTCATCTCGATTATTTGGAGACCTTGCCTAAGAGCCTCGATTTCTTGGCCAATGGCAACAGATAAAAGAGACCATTTATTACTCTCTGCGAGATCGAAATTATGTTCCAGCTTCTTGAGAGCTTCATTCAACATTGATGCAATTTTCAAAGCATTTGCACGCTCAGCTCGTGGAACGGCAGCTAATTGACGTTCGAGATCGGTGACAATTTCGCATGAATCGTTCCATAAAATTATTCCTTCATCTAATGCTATGGCCTCATGATTGGCAGCCACACGACGATCATCAAGGACTCCTATCTCGCGTTCATTGCTGTCAATCTCACTGTCAGGAACTTCTTCCAACTCCAATGCCTGTAATTCTTTAACCCACGGCCAGCATTTGTCCTTAATACTCGATTGAGCTAGTGCCATGCGACTTTCAAGCGAACTCTTTAATATCCTTAATTTCTTTAGCTTATCTTCCAGTTCCGAGATTTGGATCTGGATAAAAAATGTTAGCTTCTCCAAGATCACGCCTTGACAGAGCTACAAAGTTAGATTGATCCTAGTTTACTTACAGCAATATCATCAACTTGCTTCTGTATTTCGTCGATTTCCTTTACTTCAGTACTCTGCGTTTGGTATTGTTTCACAATGGCTGCCAGCTCAACAGATCTCTCTTTAATCCTTCTCTTATTTTTCACCCATTCTTGACGGTTCTTAATTTCTTTATTATAGAAACTTGTCATTTGGCTTTTCACATCGCTTAAATATTTCATATGAGATGTTATACCACGTCTAGATGTTGCCAATAAACGACCATTTTGTCTAACAAGACCATCTGATTGAGCATCAAGTAAAGATTGAAGTTTGTTAACAATAGCTTCAGATTCTAAATGAAGATATTCAATATTCATTATAATCAATATCTAGTATAGAAATATTAATAGAGAATTTATTCCAATGAGAAGGATTGAACAATCCAGTAACAGTAAACTGAGTCCTAGCTGCTGTATCGAACCCGGAGAGAATAACATCTTGCAGATAAGCATCTCCCCATCTGATAAGCAACGTTAGCTTGTATATGTGCGGCTGAATTCTTCATTCATCAATCAAAAAGTAACATTTATCAGGTAACATGCTGGCTTTGTTGTGGTTAAGCATCAGGCAGCTTCTGTAGTGTCTAATACTCTGGTTCGCCATACCAATTAAAGTTAGCATGTTTCTGCCACTAATAGGTTCGTTGATCAAGATTCAGGGGTAAAGAGAGTAACAATACAACATGATTATAATAGTTATAAATTATAATAGGTCTCTATATTTTGTATATATAACTAATACAAGTTTCTTTATATTTCTTTTATTCTTGAGATGCCTTCCAAGATGTTGCATAAATTGTAACATCTGCTAACATAGAATATCGAGTAGGTCTCCATCCCAGTAAAGAAATGGCACGGTCTGAACGTGTATTTACTGAAGTATTAAATCCTTTGCCAAAGATATTCCCCTCACTTGGAGGGACAAAGTTCAACTTACCAGTAAAACCAAGTGCTTTTGCTGCTCTTTGGATAATCAATTCGGCACTCTCAAAACTAGAAACGATATCAAATATCGGATAAATACCAGAACTAGAAATAATCGCCAACTTTTCAAGTGCAAGCTGAATTGCAATTCCGATATCATCATTATGAACTAAATTAACAGCAAGTCCAGGATTGATTTCAATTCTAACTTCAGCATTTCCCTCACCACACTCGACGGCCTGATAAATAGGATTGAAAACATAATTCCAAATAGGGGAAGTAGTACCATAGATAATACCAGGACGGACAATAGCGACATCAAACAAATTCCTAGAAGCAAGAATTTTAGCTTCCAAATCAGTCCTCCAACTAACGAAATCCGCAGGGGGATTTGGTGCATTCCTACCAATAACATCCAGATCATTGACAGGATCGATGGACGATCCATGAACCCAAACTCCACTTACATAAAGAAAACCAATCTTCGATCCCCTTGTCTTCAGACGGTTTTTGGCGACTAGGGCTAGATCATCCAGAATTTTGTAAGTTCCTGTATGATCACCAGTAAGATCAATCACCGCATCAATACCATGTTGATCAAATATTTTGAGATAAGCTGCTGAATCTGAAGCGGAACCAGGGATAACGATGACTTCTTTTTGAGTGAGGACTTTCGCTTTTTCAGGAGTCCTCGCAAGGCCGTAAACGTGGTGGTTGTTCTGACGAAGAGCGTAAACAACAGCACCTCCAATGAATCCAGTAGCACCAATGACTAGAACTTTAACCATTTTTTAAAAGCGGAAATATAAGGATCTTACGACAGATCGATTTTAAAACCCCGGGGAAAGGGGTCTGATTCGATTTTAAAATGTTAAGGTCTTTACTAGTAACTAAAAGTAAGATTGACAACAAAAAATAGGACATCATTCTTGTTGTCTTCTACCATTAGGATTTGTACTCCGATGCCGACGGAAGATCATTTTTCTGTCAGTAATATGCGTGCATTTTCTGTGAGTCGTCTAGTGAGAGGGTTAGACTTTCTACCATCATATGAGATAACTTTATGGATATGTATCAGCAGATAATCACGCTTCGAGGAAAGGCTCTACTACTTCATTGTACCGGCAGATAATTTAACAAATAAACTGATCGGTTATTTTCGTATAAGCCTGTACAGATGTCCTGATTATGCATATTGATTGATTGACAGACTGGTATGAGTTTACTATTGCGTAGTGCAGTATTATATTGCAGCTGTACGTTTATGCAGGTACCAACCGGTTTAGCCAAATTTTATAACCACCGTCATTTAGCTCTATACTGCAGGTTTCAACGTCTTTTTATTGAATAAACAACTTGTCGAACGGCCAAGCAACCCGGGTCTTTTGATTATTTTTTTGCTTGTTCTTCTCAGACTGTGATAACAATTGCAACAATCGGAAGCAATTAGCGGTGGTGAGTTTAGAGCAATCAGAACAACAAGCTACTTTCAAAGAAGCAGCATATTAAGTAGCAATTATTCGAAGAATATCATTGAAATTTCCAACTTTCTCAACTCTCATCTTGAAAGATAACTATTTATTGCTTCCAACAAGTTTGTTATCTTCTTAGAGGGTTTTGGTTTGCTTATTCGACGAGGCAAAATATGTGGCTCAAAACAAGAATCAATTAGCGTTATGATAGTTTGTTTATCGAAATAATCCTAGGAGTTTACCTTCTATAATCGCGTTATGAAGAGAGGTTTAAATGAAGTTGTGAATATCGGAACTCATATTTCTTATTCATTTTCCTTGCCACTGCTAAGCTCCCGTCACAGTCCTTTACCATTGAACCGCTAGAGATACTTCTGTGAGGAAGTCTGTCGGAGGAAGATCAGCAGCGGGTCTGGCATAGAGTCCTCGAATATAATTAAGTATTCTAACGAGCGAAAACAGGAAAGGTAGAATTTCAGTCGTCAGAAAAGTAGACCGGAAGTGAGACAAACACATGAAATTATTTTATTGAGTTGAGGTGGAATGGAGTGTGATATTAGTTTATAGATATGTTTGAAGAAGGGTACCCCACGCAGGTCACCTGAAAGCTTCGCATCTCTAAGGGGCTGTATCCCTAGTATATTGCCCTTCGCTGTTATGGAGATCTAATAATTCAACTATCAAGCGAGAGTCAACTCCTGGGATGTGGAAAAAGGTGCCTGGGCCAATTACGACGCATTTCTTGTCTGAGACGAAATTCGACAACTTTAGCGTCACTTGTTCGGAATCAATTCCGAACCGTGGGGTTGAATGCTGGTTGTTAGTTAAATTTATGAAATTGGAAGTCTTTCTGCTCATCATCAAAACTACTTCGTATAAGGTTTTACAGCTGATGTCAAACCTTATCCCTAATGGACTTTATCGTCATGGCCGATGTGCATGCATAACTTAACGAATTACAACTACCTGCAGCAACAAGTCAAACAAACTCCACGGAGAAATATGATGTGCAGTAGTATCTGTACTCTAGTTATATTGTGCTTATGCTTACACTGAAGTCTCTAACATTGAAGAGGAGTCCATGGAGATGATTATTCTTGGCAATTGGAAGATCTAATACACATGTGGCAATTTTGCACAACATTCGAAACGCTAAGGCTCAAAAGTGTAACTCGTAAATATCAGGATCAACCTATGGAGAAATAATCATATACCCTACCTGTCTTGACGCTGCCAAGAAGTCTCACGCCTCTAGGTCTCTCTCATGAGAAACTCGGAAAGAAAATGTCCCATATGCTTTGGCGGACGAGTGGACCCGAAAAGCAAAATCCTTACGCTAGAGAAATACAGGGGATGATCTGCCATTCTCAGGGGGGCTAGAGCACAAAGCCCAGGGGTTGAAGTCTGGGCTTTGGCCTCTAGTCGTTTGAGTATATGATAATACTCTTACACATCAAGTCTTAGCCATCAGCGATAGCTAAGCCGCCGCGTAAGGTTGTGGATGCAATAAAAAAGGCTAGATCAGACCGAAATTGACTCATACATTAACCTTTATGCAACACCAAGTTAAAAAGTGAAAGTGTATAAAGGGTTAATGTATTCGCGGGAATCCAAGCCTTCAAAGAATTTGGAGTCATCCTACCGACAAATAATAAGAAAGCAGATAACGAGTACGATCATAAACTTTGTCATCAATGAAGCCAATAATAGTAATATTAGTTAATTATAGAATTCAGGAAGAAACTACACACTTTTTTGAAATCCTCCCGAGTCCATTTCTTCAGTTTGTTTCTCTCCACCATATTTAAAGTTGTCTATTAATGATGGTCTAGACCTCGGAGCTGATATCTCTAAAGAGTATACGAATGCAGGGCAGAGACAGGAATGGGATCGCCCTTGGGTGCTGAACTGTTAAACAGTCATCCGCGAGGACATACCGTACTTCAAGAATTACTAGTATCTCACAAAATGCCTCCCCTTTGTCTCCCCCACGGCTCGATTACTTGCTGTTTCATTCGAATGGACGGTGGGCGAGCCACTCGGTCAAACTAGGGAGCTACTGAAAATTTGTTGTAACTGGGATGAAGCACCAAGCACCAGAATTATAATAGAATAAAACACGAGTTTATAGCAAGAGCAGAAATCCGAGAAGTGCGAAAGAATATTCTTCCTCAGGTCCTAGATGTAAAAATTACGGGGTTATGGGCCCTGTTCACTGTTCAGGGACCATCACTCACTCCTGACATGGTTAGACAGAAAGCGGAGTTACGGGTTTAGATGGGGGTCCATGTTTTCTCTTGAATCGTGCATGAACATCAGATAACTACACTTGAAAAAGTGGATCTATTTCCTATATAGGTTATTACCCTTGAATCAACCCGCTGCATAAATTGGGCTATACGAGATTATGCAACGAAGAACGGTTTTTGGGAGCTCGTATAGGTCGCTAATCATATGCACGTAACTGGTATGATGCGGTTCGTAATATTTTTTGCTAGTATAATGTCAGATTAAATCATGTGTACCTCCTACCTCTTTCACTGCTTATACACTGCTTATACACTGCTGATACACACTGCTACAAAGTAGTTACTTTAAAACAAACTATTCTGCATGCACCATGCAGAAGACCTTGAACAGGAAGATCCGCACTTTTAGAAAGAACACGGTTTGTAACATATCACCAGAATAGAAAAATCTGGCCGTTAATGAAGAAGAAGAAAGAAGAAAGGACGCCGGTGTTTTATCACTCATTACTACTTTAGTGGCTCCTTTTGGCTTATTTCTTGGTCTTATATTCTATTCTCTAATTCTATGTGATTTTTTGAAATTGAAATTTATTCTTGTGGGCTTAGAAAAGAAGAACTTAATTATTAATGGCTTAACACAACCGTCGGATATCAAAGTAGTCCATAGAATATAGAGCGAATCGAATCAAAGTTGTAGAGGTGGAACCAATCATATATTCCCTTAAACCGGTATAAACTTAACAGGAGTTCAATCTCGTGGGATATATCCACCTCCTTCCACTCAACATGGGGGAAAAGGCACAGGTTACAAGTAATTCGGAAGTTGGATTGATCACAACAGAGATTTCTACTGGAGATTTACTATTATCTGGTTCTTCACAACAAGTATCAACAACATCTTCGCCTGGTTTAGCATTCACATCCATTGAACCAGTATCTGTCCATGTTAGAAATTTGGCTATCACTGTAGAGCAATCTATCAACCCAGGATCCTTAATAGGAAGAGTGCTGAACTTGACAAAATCTATTGGTGGAAATAAAAATAGTTCTGATGCCAGTACTACAAGCAGCAGTACTGTTCAAGAAGGAGCAGGAATAGGGGTAGTAGTAAATGTTCAACATAATGATCCTGAAAAGAGTGTTAGTGGTAGTGAAGAAGGACTTTCAACGCTTTCAAATTCAAGGAAATCCATTTTACAAAATATTTCTGTTGATGTTCCAGCGGGTTCTATTATGGCTATTATTGGAGGTTCTGGTTCTGGGAAAACATCCCTTCTAAATGTAATGGCAAATAGAATGGCATCAAGAAATTTAAAAATTGACGGTTCAGTAACTTTTAATGGTCAGCCCGATATAAGAAGAGTCCGTAATGCCTATGTCATGCAGGAAGACGTATTGCAACCAAATCTTACTTGTAGAGAAACGTTACAATACGCTGCAGAATTAAGATTGCCTTCCAGTACAACTCATGATCAAAGAAAAGCTCTTGTTGAAGAAATAATCCTCGAATTGGGATTGAAAGAATGTGCTGCTACTTTGGTAGGGGATACTGCTCATAAAGGTCTTTCTGGTGGTGAGAAACGAAGATTAAGTATTGGCATTCAATTATTAGCAAATCCATCGGTCCTCTTTTTGGATGAACCAACTACTGGATTAGACGCTAATTCTGCTTTTCTTTTAGTAGAAACTTGCCGTAAACTTGCTACTAGAGGTCGTACAATTATTATGAGTATTCATCAACCTAGATCAGATATTTTTTTCCTGTTTGATTCAGTAACAATTTTAACAAGGGGTCAAGCTGTATATTCTGGCTTAGTGAAGAACGTCATTGGTTATATACAAACTCTAGGTTTTCAATTTCCAGAACATATTAATCCTGCCGATTTTTTAATTGATATTTCAGCTGTAGACACAAGGACTCCTGAGCAAGAACTAACATCTAAACGCAGAGTTGATAAACTTTTGAGAGCTTGGCGTCTTGAAAGGTTTGATGAAGTACCGCTTTATTCTAATATTAATAATGCCGACAACAGCGTTAGTAAAAGTGATGTTCTTTCAAAGGCTCCAATGTGGAGGGAGATTATTGTTTTGACAAGAAGATCATTTATCATCTCTATGCGTGATCCCATGGGTCTTCTTGGTTTATTATTAGAAGCTGTACTTATGGGCACTATTTGTGGTTGGATTTACTTCAAGCTTGATGGCTCATTATCAGGTATTCGTTCTACTCAGGGATTACTTTATACTGCTTGTGCTGCTCAGGGATATCTGATCTTGTTGTATGAAACATATCGATTATGTGGACCAGATTTACGTGTTTTTGACAGAGAGTATAATGATGGATGTGTTAGTCCCTTTGGCTATTTAATTTCCAGACGACTATCAAAGGTTCTAACCGAAGACCTTTATGTACCACTAATTTTTTCGGTAAGTATCAAGAGTGGGAATATCTGCAGAGTGCGACACGGTCTCCCTCCAGTGGTCCGTTTCGTTCGAGAATTATTTACGAGAGTTATTAAATTTACGGCGTAGCGAAAATTAGTAGTTAGAGGTTATGGTATATTCACCATACAACTACAAGTATCTAATTTTGGACTAACAAATTTTCAGGCTATTATTTATTATATGGGCGGTTTACGTACTGATGGTGTACGGCATTTCTTCATTTTCTTCGCTACTAACTTGATTCAACAATATATTTCTGTGAGTTTCGCCACTCTTTGTGCTAGTATAGCGCGCGATTTCACCACAGCATCATTAGTAGGGAATTTGGGGTATACCTTGCAAAGCATGGCTTGTGGTTTTTTCGTCAACGCTACGGCCATGCCAGTTTATGTTCGTTGGACAAAATGGATAGCTTATGTCTATTATGCGTTCGGTACGTTAATAACCAACCAATTCGGTTCGGGATTCGTTGGTGACTGTCCATTTGAAATTTCTAATCCGAGCTGTTTACCATATACTGGGGAGTTTATCATCGATACACTTGGATTCCCACAGAATTGGATTTTAGTTCCCCTTATGGTTAATATAGGATGGGCTGTGGGATTTTATTTCCTTGCATATCTATTGCTGAAGTTTGTGAGAGTGTCAGTTTCTGTGTCCAAGACTCATACGTCAAAGGATCAGCCAGAAGAAATCGCAACGTTGGCTTTATCCAGACCAGAAGCTGGTCATTTAGATATTAATGTGAAATTAAACGATATTAGATTATCGGTTATTCGTCGTCAGCGACTTGGCCTTAGGACTAATGATATTCAAATTCTTCGTGGTGTTACAGCAAATTTTGTTCCTGGGTCAATAAATGCTATATTGGGCCCTAGCGGTTCTGGAAAGAGTTCTCTTCTCAATTATATGGCTGACAGACTACATTCCAGTCCTAACCAGAAATATATTTCATCCGGAGATATTATATTTAACGACCAATTACCATCGACGTCTTTAATAAGATCTCTTTGTTCATATGTGACACAAGAGGATGATGGGCTTTTACCTTCTCTGACTGTTCGAGAGACATTATACTATGCTGCGGATCTTCGATTACCAAGGGAAATGTCCCGCCAAGAGAAGCGTGCGCGTGCCAATGAGATAATCATGAAAATGGGTCTTAAAGATTGTGCTGATACACTAATTGGTGGAGAATTTGTGAAAGGGATTTCTGGAGGAGAGAAAAGACGTGTAACAATCTCAATCCAACTTCTGAGCAATCCAAAGATACTCCTATGCGATGAGCCCACTAGTGGTTTAGATAGCTTTATTGCTTCTTCAATTCTGCAAGTTTTGAAAGCTCTTGCCGAAGAGGGTAAAACTGTTATCTGTACAATCCATCAACCCCGATCGGACTTGTTTGCTCAGTTCGGCAATATTTTACTGTTAGCTAAGGGAGGACAACCGGTATATAACGGTAAATCTTCTGATATGTTAGATTATTTTGCATCATTGAATCATCCTTGTCCTCCTTTGACCAATCCGGCAGATTTTGTGCTTGACTTGGTTTCAGTCAATCTTCAATCGGAGGAGAAAGAGTATATATCAAGACAGAAGGTGACAAGATTGATTGAAAACTGGAAGTCGATAGTCGAGCGTGATAGAGCGAATGATGATTCATCTGCTGTCGTGTACTTGGATCCCTCCGCTGTACAGACTCAATTCGCAAGTCACGTTCGTGAACCGTCACCATTTTTGCCGGCTTATAAAACTCTATTAAGTAGATCAACTCTTAATTTCTCTAGAAGTCCACACATGATTGTAGCCCGTATTATGCAGGTTGCTGGTATAGGCATTATTTTTGCCCTGTTTTTTTCCCCTTTGAAGAACAATTATATTGGAATAACGAATAGATTAGGAATCATACAAGAAATAACTGCTTTATATTTCGTAGGAATGCTCAACAATATGGCCATATACCCATATGACCGGTCTGTTTTTTACCGTGAACATGATGACAACGTATATGGAGTATTACCATTCTTCATGGTTTATTTAACACTTGAGCTTCCCTTTGAAGTTATAACGTCTCTGATATTTTCAGTCTTCCTTGTCATTATACCTGGTTTACCTCGAACCCCTGGGTTATTCTTTGCTTGTGCCTATTGCGCTTTAGCTATTGTTAATTGTGGTGAATCCATTGGTATTGCATTCAACACGCTTTTCTTACACGAGGGTTTTGCTGTTAATCTCATATCTGTAGTATTATCGATTGGATGTTTGATGGCCGGAATTATGTCGTTGAATATGCCCGCATTTCTTATGGGTGTTAATTGGCTTAGTCCTTTGAGATATGCTGTTTCTGCTCTTATCAATATGGCACTCGAGGGTCAGCAGTTCTCTTGTGAAGGTCAAGTGATTTTGCCTGGTGGAGGTTGTGAATTTGACACAGGGGATAAAATACTGGAAAACTACAATCTGAAGGCAGATGTTCCCGTATTCTTGGGTGGATTAGCTGTCTGTGTTATTATATATCGAGCGCTTGCGTTTAGTATTCTGAAGCTAAATCGTTTGAAATTAAGTATGAAATCACTTTCGCGAAATACCCGTTGATCATTTCAATTCTGATTTTGGCATGGCTACCATCAGGGTGAGGTATGGCTTTGTTCAATATGCCGTCAGCCGCCAGCAACAATTCCATGCCTTCAAACACACGAACAAAATAGTTTTTATATTATATACTTTGCATTTATAATAAAAATATAACATCTATGTAATTTAGAGTTACAGTAAAACAAAACTCAACATCATATTATTCAAAATATCTTTTTTGTGCCCTCGGCTTCTGCAAGAGAGAGTCTTATGGCAAGTTCTAAATCATCATCGAAATCATTGTTACCGGACGTGTCACCATCTAGAAAAGAAGCAGTAGTAACTGGTTGAGACGCAGAAGGGCTATTTTTCCAAGAGTTTATAGCTCTTGAAGAACCTGCCTCTGAATTCCGACCAGACTCAGCCTTTGACAATTCCAACGCAAGTCTAAGCTCATCATCGTCTTCGTTACTAACAAAAACATCACCATCACCATTACCATCGTGATCAGAATAATATTGGTCAAAATCTTGAAATTTTTTAGACGACGATGACGATGACGATGATGACTGAACGGAAGGCGAATCAACGATTCCCTCTGTCTCAGCAACTGAAAGCTCTATAGCACGACGAATTTCTTCATCTACCTCTTCTTCAGTCTTGTTCAAATGTGACGATGATTCATTACGTGCTGCCTCTTCACTCAATAACATGGCATATTTCAACTGATCCTCTTCAGAAATATCATCTGAAATACTATAGCCTTGGCTAAATCTATTTGCCCGGGCCTCAGTCAACTCTTCATCTTCAAAATTCATTAACTCAATGTCCATTTCAATCTCCTCAGCAATTTGCGATCGGCTGATACTGCCATTGGAATTGTCTCCACTATTGTAGGCAATTCGATTCTTCTTCTTAACACCCTTCTTTTTGATAGCAGATTTTTCATGATCTGCTCCAAGATTGAAATACTGGATTGCTGATCGGACAGTAATAATTCCGTGTGGATTTGATGGGTCAGGGTCAATTTCGAGATGAGTAATGGGCCAAAGAGATACAGAGTCCGGGTCATCAGTGGCTCGCAAATTCAGTGCTCTTTTCGAGAATCTTGAAGAAACTACTCTTAAAAACTCACCAGTAAGCAAATCCAGTGCTACAGTGATACCATTATAGGAACCTAAGAGTAAAACCATAGAATTTAAGGCGATAGCTGAGATAGATGGTCGCAGATTGCCAGAAGAATCAATAGAATCTTTGGAACTAACTTGAAAAGGTGACTCCGACACACGTAGAGGTTGTATTACAGAATTTTCTGCTTCACCCTGAAGTAACCATACAAATACAAAATTATCGCTGGTAGCAGCTGCTACATATCGAGTATTATACCCAGGGGTATCAGTCAATAGGTCAGATTGAGGAAACATAGTATGATCCATAGATGCTGCAACAATAGTAGCATGAGCAGAGATCCCCTTAAGACTGAAATGAACAGATTCAAACTTTGATTCATCCAATGTCAATTTGAACCTCATGAAATATTGTCCATGAGCGAAAATCACGTAATCGGTAGCAAAATCTGCATCGAAATACGATGCGTTTGTCACATCCATCGATAAGTTAGCTGGTCCTGTTAAATCCACAACAGGATGCACGAAAGTTCCGATCTTAACAAATCCAATATCATTTTCGACGGTAGATTCTCCCCATACTCTTCCTCCTCCAGATGATAATGAAATCTGAGCAAAAAATATTTCACCTTGGTCATTCATACAAACAATTTTATCACGGGAGTCACATCGAATATGAATAATACGACCCCTTCCGGGACATACAGGTAAGTCTCGTACTTTGGAATATGTTTTGAACTCCCATTGAAAAATATGCCCATCTTCTCCGCCACTCAAAGCAGCAATTTTAGTGGTGGTTCTAGGGTTTTCTAATCTATTAATCCATACAGCTGTAACGTCACCAAAATGATGCCCCTTTAGACTAACATAATCTCTTAACCTTGTCTCGTGAGAAAACAATGTTGCTTGAACACCACCACCCAGAAAGCCATAAATAAGACCAAATCTTGACCCATCTACACAAGAAGTGTCAGATACTACCTGTAACAGTTTACTAGTAAATATCCTCTGGTTGGCTATTTTGCCCTTTGTGGGATCGGCAATTGTTCCTACACCACGCCATATAGAAAAAGCAGTAATTCGAGATGCTTCAAAATCAGTGAATACATGGGAAATATCCCAAATTAGAGCATTAAATGATAGATTATTACAGTGACCCTTTCTCCATTTATGAAGATAATCAAGACGAGTCATTAATTCGGTCCTCCATTTAAGACTTGATGTCACTCTATTAAATTTGGAGGACGCGAAATGTCTTAAAAATGAGGCCTTCCATGAAGCTTCACTAGAAGCCTCATACCATCTTTTGCAAACAAGAGATGCTGCATCCAGGCAGCCGGGAGATAAATAGCTGAATACTATAACCAAGATTTCATTAGGTAAAGTCTTTGCAATAGAAGGAGGAACCGTAAACAGATTATTAGTCTGATGGACCAAGGCCTCATTTTTCCTTTTCTCCCCGTTCTCCGCGTGGGATACTTCTACTTCATCATTCTTGTCGTCTGTGTTTACAGGTTCCTTTGGGAGGTCCCCATTCTGTGGTGAAGATTGGGAGCCATATTGGGAAGCTGGTGATAAAATTCGTGAGTGAGAAGTTTCAGTAGTATTATCAATAATATCAGTAGTATCAATGAAGTCCGATAGGTTGGGAGCTGAAGGGGGCATAAAACGGGGGTAAATAAGAAAGTACAAATAAAAGTGTATTAAGTCACAAAAGAAGTTGGCTGGTTGGATATATTACACAAAAAATCAACCAAAAAAATAACAGAACTGTTTCCAACAACTATTGAGAGAGCTATAACAAAATAAAATCTAACCTTGTATATTGTTTAACAAAGATATGTAATAGATGGATAAAGAAACGTAGTTGGCTAGCTGGTGGTGATGCCTTTTTATGAGACCGAACAAAAGTCTGAATATGACTAACCATACCACCCCTGCCCATATAAGTTACATATTTTGCGCCACTCACCAACCGCCAATCCGCGGCGAAGTTGAGACAGGGTCTACAGACTGTCACTCAAATGAGAATAGATAGATTCCAAAAAGATCATAATATAGTTGGTGTGTTCGAGAAATTCATCAATTCTCATCTAATTGTAACCAGAGCCAGCTAGATTCTACAGCCAGAGGACTGAGTAGCAGGAATTCTGACATGAGTACATGCAGCCGTGAGGCTCTTATAAGCTTGTTAGCTGGCCGCATATGACTGATAACATGTGTCACCAATCCCTATAGAACTGTGAAACTGTCGTTATCTCTGACACTTTAACTTCTGATTCGGAAAGTAGAAATGAGAGCAGTTATTCAAAGAGTGAAAAGCGCTTCGGTGACGGTTGATTCTAAAGTTGTTTCATCGTATGTAATGATGTATTCCAGATCAATGCGATATGGTTTCTAACAATAAAATTCTAGTATTGGTAGAGGATTGTTAGTTTTAGTAGGAGTTGGTCATGATGATGATGAAGCCGACTGCGAGAAAATAGCTCAAAAGGTATTACGATTACGATTATGGCCTGATGAAGATGAATCTGCACAATGGAAACAGAGTGTGATGGATATCCAAGGAGAAGTATTGTGTGGTATGTTTAAACCAAGCCAAGACTATAAATCAAGCTTCGGCTGATGAGAATATAGCTGGGATATTCCCGGACTCCTCACGCCTCCAGCGGCTGGGGGCGGAGCACCCAGACCCTCTAGAGGTTATATCCCTGTAGGACTTGGAGGTAGGTTACTCTCATGACAAGCAAGTGTTTCTAATATATTTTATATATAGTTTCGCAATTTACTTTACTCGCCAATGTAAAAAAAGGGTCGAAACCAGATTTTCATGGAGCAGCAAAAGGAAAACATGCCAAGACACTTTATGACAAGGTTTTAGCAAAAATTGGTGAAGGACTTCCTGGTGGAGCCTCACGAGTCGGGGATGGGGTGTTTGGAGCAATGATGGACGTAGCATTAATAAATGATGGTCCTGTGACGATACAGGTCGACACTAAGGAGAATGGAAAACCGAAAGAGTAAACATAGATGTAAGGAAAATGAAGGGTATTTTTGAACAGATGCCGATATTATTATTTCTCCTGAGCTGGAGGACCTGTCGTAATCTTTTGCTTGAGAGCTATAGATTGTTAGAAATAAGTTCTAGATAGATTATCTACCATGTAAATAGAAAACAAATACTTACTTTGTTCCACAGCACGTAGATTAGAAACTTTTCCATTAACAACAGCTTCCAGATCTTTAAGGTTTTTATTAAGAGTGCTTACTTTGGAGTTAAAGAATTTGATAGCATCTTCGGATTTCTATTTTGGTGTTAGATTCAAAATATTCTCTGCTTTGTAGCTCTGGCAGCTCCAGAATCCACTTCTCATTTCGGAGGTCAGGGCCAGGCAATCACCATCAGGTCTCCAAACCGAGTATCAACTTCTATCATACCTTGTCAACAAAATATCCAGTACCGACATCCACCATATAAGTCTCTATATCAGCCATTCTACCGGGGACATACAAAGATGACGTTAACGGAACAAGAATGGGTTTATCTGTAATATTAGTAGAGGGTTCAAAATGAAAACAAAATGCCAAATCGATGTAAACCAAGGGCCCAGTACGAAGCAAGTGAACGCTTCTAAGGACATAAGTAATCTCATCCTCCCACCAAGATCAGTGGATCCCATCAATTCTCATCATACCTTCATTTTCAGACTCCGATGTTTTCTTCACAGTCTCAGAACATTCCTGAAATTTAGCTTGGGCTTGTCGTAATTTCTGAAATGAATCTGTCAAATGCTCGACTTCCTGCTCCAATTGTTGTTTAATTTCAGCTAATTGCTGACTAGTCAAAGAAGCTAAGTCAACTAGAGAAGGTTAGTAAGTTAATGAGAACTAGTAGGATCAGGTACTCAATATGATCAGATTCCCTCGTCATATCATCCCATTCGTCATATCACACTCACTTGTAGTAGTTCTCCCCGGATCTGACATTATTTATTTGGCAGATGAAAATCTTTATCGCTATCAAATCAAAGAAAAACAGATTCGAGGTTCAGCAGGAGGTGAAAGTCTGTCATGAAATATCATCGTATAATCGTCCGATTTTGTTACAGGGGTATTGTGCTTTCACAAACCCTAATTATATCTTTTTACTTAATACAGTATTATTAATATTACATTTTCTTATCCTTCATTTATATCTTTACTTCTTATATTTTATATATCAATTACAATTGGATCTTTATTTATATCATTGATCATAACACGATCTCGACCAGCGCGAGCTGCTACTAAATACTTGTCACGGACGAGTGTTTGTTACTACTGGATATTCGGATATCCACGTAACGCTCTAACGAGGTAGTATCCTGTACGTACTACGGTATTTAGCAACTTCTACTCTAGCTGTACCTTACGAGATCAGTGTACCTAGAGAGGTACGCGCTGACATGAGTGATCATCACACTGCATCAGAGGTGCATAAGGCGAACGATAGATAGTTACACAAGTTTTGTCCTTACACAGTGCAAATAAGTTTTTGAACATAACGCTCTCAAACCTAATGTTGATACCAAGACGTGACTAATTTGCGTTTTTGTATCTCTCTAAAACGCGTCAGTTTGTTCCTCCATTCTCATGATTCAATCAACAGCTAAGATGGCTGCTTTCGCAAGCATAACCCGAGCCTTGATCAGGTGTTGGTAAGGAGGGAAACAGACGACAGCGAAAGAAACAACAGTTACGTGGAAGATTCAACCGTAATAATTGATGGAGTATATAACGATTCTCGATCTATTTCCAGTGTATCTCCATCAAATGGTTTGGCCCCAGATCTTAAAACGCGAGTGTATTGGACTGATGAGTCCGAGGAAGCGTTCAGCCAATTTGTACTAGATAATATCTATCTCTTTCTGAATGACAAAAAGGCTAATAGAATATCCTTTTCAGAAAAGCTGTCTAGATTGCTGGCAGGTCTACCAGAGGATAGGAATGGCAAAATAATTCCCAGGAATAAAGATACAAATAGATCGGTATTGACTGGCACTCAGATCAGTAGAAAGCTCACTCAAATGATCGAGCAATACGAACGAAAAGCTAATGTATTTAAAAGAACTGGATTCAATACCTTTAATAACTTAGCATCCATCACTACTGCTAGATGCAAAGAAGAAAAGCAATGCCGTAAAGAAGAATTGGAAAGAACGAAGAGATTGAAGACCGATCATAATCAGAACCTGGCCTCACCCCGACATGAATATATCGAGATGGTGAAAGTCGAGAAAAAGATATCTGATACGCTTCGCTTACTTATGGATAAACAATCGACGCGTGCGTCAGGATCTGCGGCAGACAAAATACTTGTAGAAGTTATGAAGAATAACGTTATCGCGATCGGGAAAGAGCGGGAGGAGATGAAGAAAGAGCGGGAGGAGATGGAAAAAGAGCGGGAGGAGATGGAGAAAGAGCGGGAAGAAGATCGGGAGGAAAGTATGAAGGATCGAGAAGCAATGAAGGAAGCAAGACAGCTGCTGATTGAACTTATAAGAAATGTTGATAATAATCATTAGGCTGGTTGTTGTATATATCATCACTCTTCATATGTCTTCGGTAGTAGTCAATGAATGTTTGCACATCATTAACGTCTAGTTCCTCATTTCCATAGCCTATATATATGCGACACAATACATTGTCGCCAAAGTTAGCGACTTATGGTAGAATTGCATCTAACAGTTGACCAAATTGTTCCATATGAAATCTTAGATTAGCAGCAATCTATTCTTTCCGTCTAACAATAAGTTAGAAACGCTCAATTGTCGTAGGTTTAACGTTGGCTCGGCCGAGAACATCCCGCCTTCGAATTGGAGGACGCCAGATTCTTCTACCAAATCTTGCCTTATTCGCTCTACTGCTTAGAACAATTGAACCGCTAGCAGCATTCCAATTATATCTTCCATATCCTCCATTTCCAACACTCATATTTATCGATTAAAATAAGAATATAATAGTCCGAGGAGTATGATATGACGCGTCCTGACGATTACCCCTGATTTTCGTTATTTCTATGTACAGATCAGGAAGGAGCTAAATACCGTGTAAAATCCTTAGGGGATCTGCATATGATCGTGCAGACGGATAAATTCCTAAGTTGCTAAATACCGCTACAACACTACTGGACACTGTACTGTACTGAACAGTACAATAATGCACATAAATCTCAAAATAAACACGTTATTAATAAAATGTAATATTTGATGATGATTGTAAGATAGATATGGTAGTATCTCTTTCTTGGTTATCAGTCGTTTATAACATCGTTCCATATCGAAACTATTGCTTCGTTACTCATATTCAGGCAAGTTCTTCTTCATGGACTCCGAGCGAGCAGCTGCCATCTTACGAGCAGCTTCTGCTCTGAGAGAATCAACTGGAGCTTCTACTGGACGGTCGACGGCTGGCTCGACAATAAGTGCAGGAACAGGGCTTGCTTCAGCTGCTGGAGGCAAATCAAGTTCCACCCCGACTAGTAATAATGGTCCAAGTAGAATCACTAGTGAAAGCTCTACTATCGGAACAGGTCGACAAGGAGCAGAGATTAAAGATGGAGGATTCAGACAGAGACCGCCTAACACCTTGAGAAACGCGACTACCAGTAATAATAATGATCGTAGTATTAATAGTGCCAGTACTACAAAACGCCCATACCATGGACAAGATTCATCGAGTTCATCTAGAATTTCAAAACCACAATTTAAAGCATCTACATCGCCAGTACCGACTACGGGCGTGTCCACATCATCGTCTTCTTCTGGTTTGACTCATATCATTATAAATGGGAAAAGACAAAAAGATAATCCTGTTGTAAAGTTGATACGTGGAGTTGGATGGCATTTTGATGATATAGTTCCTGATTTTATTGTAGGGACAGATACTTGCGTTCTTATTTTATGTATTCAATATCATAACATCAAGCCTGATTATATCTTTGGACGAGTAAACCGTCTAGGTAATAGTTTTGCTCATCGCATTTTGCTAGTGGTGGTAGACGTTGAAAACCCCGACCCGGCATTGAAATCCCTTACGAAGATGGCCATGTATCATAATTTACAAATAATTACATGTTGGAGTAATCAGGAAGCAGCTTATTATTTGGCTTTACTTAAATCGAGAGAAAATGCTGCGCCTACCGCAATTCAAGGGCAAAAGAAGGAGCTGTTTAAAGATCAGCTTGTTGACGTTATGTCGAAAGTGAGAGGTGTCAATAAAACCGATGCTGTGAGCATGGTGATGCAATTCGGTACTTTTAAAAACGGCATCCGTAATAGTGATAAAATAGAAATGGTGAATGGCTGGGGAGAGATTAAAGCGTCTCGATTTAGAGCCACTATTACCGAACCGTTCATATATAACAGAGATTACGAATCACAACAATCTCTAATGAGTGACGAAACTGTGACTGAAGAAACGCCTGAAAATATTTAGGCAATCTATGGGAAATGTGCTACTGGACCGGCCCATACGACTCCCCATAGTATATCTGCCGGCTGAATATGTCGGTCGTAGTCGTGGCATCCTAGAAGCGTGAAAGGGGACGCATAACGCATTCTCCTCTCGCTGCATCCGATGACTTCATTCCTCAAAGTTCGTTCGGAGGAATATCCTTACCTTATTCCTATTAGGTATCCCTTCCATAATCCGAAAATGGTAGAGAGGAGTTGATGATACACGTTTAGTAAATTTTCATATATATGATTAAATAAGACTGAACTAAAATAATTTTAATTAAAGCTGTCGTCATATTCGAAATAAATATCACACATTCAGCCATTCTTAGAAGATGCTATCTAATTATCACCTTGGAACTCTGTAATAGCCACTCTAACAGATGACTACTGTGTGAGCTATCAAGGGGAAATTGGAGAGGAGGAGTTGGGAAGTAGAAACTCAGACATTCTTTACGTTACAAGACATCCAGAGGCCTATAAGAACTCTTTCCTTGTGGAGTTTATAGTCTATCCAATGCTCCTATTTGGACTTAATTTAAATGGTGTGTTTATAACTGAGCCTTCACGAGAGTGATTACGAGACTGAGAATGAGATCTACGCGGGCTGTCAGGTTCATACTGTAGGAATAGAGGCAACTTTGGTGCAAGTTGTTTACCTGTACTTCCCTGTGGATATAACCTGGTTACATTCGACTGTTTCTGGAACAGCAACTCACGAAAGGCCCTACGGGATGGGTTGGCGTCTCTTTTTGCCTTCTTCTTAGCTCTTTTTTGACCTGGCCGTACCACAATCACTGGCACAGGAGAGTGCTGCAAGCAATACTTAGAAATGGAACCAGGCAAAAGTCCTTTAAATCCATCCATTGATCTCCCTCGAGTTCCTACAATTAAGATAGCAGGCTCGTATATCTGAATCATTCGCTGTATCATATCTTCGACTTTTCCTACTGGAAATTCTACAATAAGGGATATTTTCTTTTCATTTATATTCTTGGCAAGAATCTGTTGTTGAAATCTTTCTGCTTCATGACGATATTGATGTTCTTGAAGTGCAGAACTATGTGATAATTTTGTGCCTGGGAAAATTTTTTGTTAGCAAATTAACAATCTCATCAATACAGATCTCTTTCTGTTAACCCGAGTGAAGCGCCACCCGTCGGGGACTCTCGGGCAGCGACCAGCCTCTGCTCGAATTCAATTCTCATACTTACTTGGATCAATAACTCGCAGACAGATAACTTCATCTCCATCCTCGACAAGTTCTTCCATTAACCATTCCAAAGCAGCTTCTGAATGTTTGTCATTATCCACACCGATCAGAATCGTCCTACTAAGTCTTGTATACATATAATCAAAATGCTTTGATCTTAAAGTCAAAGAGAAGTCAGTAGCTTCTTTGTTATCAAAAGTATCAAAAGCTACTCTCCGTTGAAATGGGCGTCTATTGTTTAGAAGGTTAGAAAAGAAACATTTTAAAAGCGATATAGCAGCTTCGGGCAAAAATACTTACGTTCCAACAGCAGGAGAAGCTGAACGAGGCCGATTATTCCCAAACTGTGCAGGAATAGATTGAACTTGTGGAGTCTGACTTCGTAATAAAATTCTAGAGGTTGCATTAACCATTAGTGAACGACCCAATCGTTCGGATGATGAACTTAGTGCACTTGGTAAAGTTGGGTCCGGCATGATGATGATGCAGATGATGATCACCCCACAGAATGGTGTTTCGAATTCAATTTCACTTTTAAGATTCTAAAATATCACAGGAGCAATTCCTTCTACGAATGCTATTTTTAATATCCAAATATGTCTTACAATATAAATTTCAACAATTATCCAACATCGGACTGGGATTGATTTAAGTAGCCGTGTAAATTACTGAATCCAATCAAACAGCAAGATCAACAACTCTGAATCGAACAAATTATATTCAATTCCAAAATTCCAATCAAAATATCTATATTTATAGAAATAAACAAAAAATAAGAAGCTTCCTCGAAAACAATTTCAATTGATACTTCTTCTTCTTCTACTAGTTCCAATCAAATAAATGTATATGAAAGTGAAAAAAAGGTCTTGGCGAAAGCGGTCGTTAAAGTCTAGAATACCCGGCCCGAAAGGCGGTTAAAAAGATAATACATAATTGATATCGCCGTACCGGCCGCCGCTAACCGTTAGGCTGTTAATTATAAACAAAACCGTTATGCTGTTTGATGCAGCTGTGCTGCACTGCGGCACATGTAGTTTTTAACTAATTAGGGCTGATCACCGGGCTAGCGATGAGAGGAGAAGGAGGGATCGGGGGAATCAGTATCGCTCGACATCTGCAAATTAGTTCGATCAAATACGTACCTGGTAATAACCTGGTATCCGATGTCGATAAACCCAGTTTACCGACACTGTTCTAGAGCACGTGGACAACTCCAAACTCAATGCTGCTTCTGCTCTCGATTACCATCCAGTAGTAACTGTAGACTCTGGCCCATCTGATACTGATAAACTCACTGATACCAACATAAATAAAGAGAATGAGGTCACAGCTGGGCCGATCCACCTGATATCAATGAAACGATAACAAACAGGCCTATAATTCTCCTGTTAGTTGCAGTACTGGTATATATGTTTGCTTTGATTCCGGTGGTGATTTGTTCAACTAACCAACCAAATTCTAAAGTGGTTGTTTTAAATGATTGGAGAAAACTTGCGAGTGGTAATTGGCAAATTTTCGACTGCCTCACAACATTATTATGATTATAGTCCAGATGATTGAGATAATGGGCACTTAATGCTTATTTTTATTACCATGATAAAATCACTACGAACCACGAATTAATGAAATAATTACAGAATGTTTTAAAACAAAATTTGAGTTACTATTCTTTCTACTACTCCTCTTCCCAATCGGTCTGTCTCTAGCTTTCACTCTGCTTGGAAGTTGCAAGCCTGGCTGTATGTCTCCGGTGACCGGAGGGGTACCTTAGCATGTAATATGCTCGTTTCCGTTGCGCCCCAGTGGCAGAGGAATATTTAGGCGAGGAATGTGTCACATAAAACGTCTTTGGATTATATATACATATATTATCATTATTAGTATCACACCCTGTTGAACTATAATTGTGGACTACTAAGTAGCTGAGGCGTATCTGGCATATTTTGAACCTGTGTCGATGCAGGCTTAATCACCGTGACTTCCAGAGCGGTTGGGATGCAGAGGGATCACGACTCAGTCAGCAAAAGACAATTCAAGGAGCAATTGATAACTCGTCATCCGATATAAATCTAATAATACCCATTAATTAATCACAAACGACCTCTCCTACCATAGTAATTCATCATTCGAACTCTTATGAGCATATCACATATTACTGTATAACATTCTGGTATTGATTGACGAATAGAATCCTATTTAAGCATAAATCTCCATCATCACGGGTTGCACATTATTGTGCCATCTTCTCAACTCGATCCAGTTAGTGGTCATTAATTTTGTGGACGTCTTTACTTTAATCTCTTTCCTTTCACTATCATCCATCCAGCTTTTAATAAGATATCTATATAAGTAACTTGTTTTGGTTGAATATTGTTTTTCTCGTTAAGAGATTAGAACTATTATCCTTTTGTTCTCGATAGCTGTCGATAATATATAATGCCCTCTTCATCAGATGACGGTCATCATAAGCAAGACCAATCATCTCCTCCAGTGGATCCTTCTAAACGTTATCAAAATCCAAGTTTTGGCTTATGGTTATGGGGTCCATTGATTCCTGCAAATGACTGTCGAGAATGTTTATATACATTAACAGGAATCCAACTGGGTACTGGTTTACTACTTTGGTGGTTACCTGGTAGAACATCACCAGTTCATCGAAAATTATGGATCACTAGATCGATTCGTACGGTAGGTGTTCTTGGTGGTTCATATTTAATGTTATTAGCATGTTTGGAAATTGTTCGTTTACAATTGCCTACTGATCCATGGCAAGAAGATGCTGCAAAAGCTAGACATGAAGCAGAACGGAAATCTAAAAAAGTTTCATATTGGTTTGGTCCTCCTGGCTATAAAGCTGTGGAATATAAAGAATGGAAACGACGCATTGATGCGGGTATTGCTCGAGCAGAGGCAGTTGGTCGTCGTGTAAATGTTGCAAGGGAGATTTATGCTGAAGTCAAAGAAAATAACCGAACCTTATCTCATAAAATTCTTGAAGATTTAAGAAAGGAAAATGAGGGAAATGCTCAAACTCAAGAGAATAAGGCTTTAATAGATTTAAAAGAGGAGATCGCCTCTTCCAGCGGTAATGGAAAAGAAATTCGTACTACAATTAACAACAATAATAACAACAACAACAATAATAATAATAATAATAATAAAGATGACAACATTACAATTGAATGGGATGCTTTAGATCCATGGGAAAGAATACGTGAAGAAACTGATATAGTTGTTCGATTAATGCCTCATACCAGGGGTATTCATGAAGAAACAACTTTGAGTATTCCATTAACTTCAGAAGATGAAGAGAAAGTAGCAGCTGTTGCAGAAGCGGCAGCTGCAGTAAGAAATAACAGTGATGGTTGGAATTAAACCAGAAGTTCTTATTCATCCATTCTAATTCCTCAAATTGCATTCTCATTATATAGAATAAAATGTTGTATATATTGAAAAAAATTTATATTGTATATATCAATTCATATTCACGCTTTCACACCAGCTGACACCGTTTCTCGCTCGAGCTCTCTTGAGTTAAATCCCCGCAGACTCTAGCGAGAGCCAGGGGGGTCTAGGGCCATGCCCTCAGCCGCCGAAGGCAGAAACTTAAGCTTATAGTCAAAATAGGTCTTTTATTCAGCCGTATATTTTCCTTGGAGAGAAACGTCTGCTCTTCCAGCTATGGCTCTGCTCGAACTCTAACATTAAGTTCCCTCGTTCCTACTGGTCCTTTGATCAGTTATATATATATATCTTTTGATCAGGGAAAAGATGAAATTAGAGGCAATTGTATTTGTTGGTGTAACGGTAATCGCTGGATTATTCAAAGGTGTATCAGCTGTTTACACGGATGAAGCTTATGTGGTTGATTGGGCCAAGACACCCATAGGACAAGTATCCAGTAGTAATGTTGTCATCATTAGCGAGGCAGTAGCTGATTCGGTTATTATTGGAGCATTATCAGAAGCCGGGATATTGGTATCAATAAATGCCACTGATGGAAATACATTATGGAGAAGGAGACTAACAGATGATCCATCTAACTTTCCACTTTCATTAGTTAAAGTCAACAATGGGTTGACTGAAACTTACGTTGCTGCGACCGAGGACAAAGCAGCATTATCAGGTAATAGCCGGATTACGGCTTGGGATCCGTTGACTGGATTAGTAGAGTGGGATTTGCTATTTGACGAGCATTTCTCCACATTGGCGGTTAGTAATCATGGTCGTAACAGTGATTATGTATTAGTTGGATTTGAAGATGGGAAACTTTTGAATCTGGATAGTTTCTCGGGGAATGAGATCTGGTCAATAGAATTGAATGAAGCGAAGGGAAAAAATAAACGTGGAAACGATGAATTTACTTTGGGAATTATGGAATTGGATAAGGTGGTTGGAGTGATTACAGGAGGAAGTTCTGGTTCTCTCTATATCGTTGATAAACAGGATGGTTCAATCGCTTCTCGACGTAGTATTCCGGGAGTATCTGCTTCATCACCAATAGAGGAAGTTATTCTTGTTGATCAGGGTGTCTTTGTCTGGAAAAGTCATAACAAGGTCAGTGTTGTACTAGTAGAAGAAGGAGGTGGAATCGGATTGATTTCCGATCATTGGGTTATTGAACTTCCTCCTCATAGTATTGTCAGGACTATTTCCTATGGGAATGAAGTGGCTGTGTCGGTTATAGAGGACTCGTCTTCAGTTTCCAATGATTACTGTCAAAATATCTATATTTATAGTATTACTGGTGAGAAGAAGGGTTTGAAGTCTAATAGTGAAAATCATAATGGAAACTGTTTATCTGCGTTGTCATGGGATAAGGAAGCAAAATTTTCAGTCATTGGTGAGTCTTCTTCTTTTCCCGTTGCAGTATTAGACAATGGCCTATTACTTGTTCAAGACGAATTGGGCCTTTTACGATTATCTGAAAAGGGTACTGTTAAATGGATTCGACAGGAAGGTCTTATCAATGTAACTTCGGCTGTATTTGTAGACTTACTTGATGATGATTCAAGTCTATCTGAAGAAGAATTAATGTTCGAAGAGCACGCTAATATTGTATCGGCATTTTTACGAAGATTAACCCGTCATTTATTTGATCTTCAATTTGTTTTATCCCATTTGATTTCCTCCTCCTCCTCTACCTCTAGTCATCGTCATGGGTCATTAAGTACAGATGGAGTCACTTCAAAGGAAATATTATTTGGATTCCATAAGCTTCTTGTGGTTGCAACTGATCATGCTCAACTGTTTGCTCTTGATACTATAAAGCAGGGCAAAATTGTTTGGTCACTAAAACTTCCCAATAATCCAATAATAGTTGATTTAATAGTTCATGAAACAAATGTTCTTGCTATTACTGGTACTGGTCAAGTTTATATTATTGATATAGATGGTGATCTGATAGAGACTTTTGAACTCGAACTTGGTACTGGTGAACAGGTTGACGAAGTTCTACGAATTCATGAATCTGCCTTTGCTACAACTAACCATAATCGTATTTTCCCGGTGATTGTGGGCGGTGATCTTGATTTTGATGAAAGTTATATCACTAAATCAAGCGATGATAGTATTTATGGATATATCTATAACATAGGTAGTGGTCCTCATTTAGTACCAACTTGGAACTATTCTCCTGGAAGCGGTTATAGGATTATAGCAACAGCAAAGAGATCCCCAGAAGATTTATCTGCTTCAATAGGTAAAGTCCTTGGAGATAGAAGGGTATTATACAAGTATCTTCATCGTAATGCAGTTGCAGTTGCTGCTGTTAATAAGGAAACTGGTAGTTTGATCGTAACTATTCTTGACAGTGTGACTGGTCGTGTTTTACATTCTAAGATTCACGACGAACAAATTGATACTAGCGGCAAACTATCTATTAATCTCGTCTATGGAGAGCATTGGATTGTTTATTCGTATTTCAGTTCCCTTCCAACTGAAGGTCAGAAAATTGCCGTATGGGATTTGTATGAATCGGAGTTACCCAATGAACGAATTTCTGAAGATAATGTTGTGTATTCATCATTTGATTCCTTTCCACTTCCTCATGTAAAATCCCAAGCATTTTTCTTTTCTGAACCAATCACTTCTCTTGCTATTTCAAGAACCAGGTATGGAATCACCTCACGAGATATTATTGCAACTTTATCCAGTGGTAAAATTGTTACTATTCCCAAAACAGTTCTTGATCCTCGGAGGCCAATTGGTAGAGCTCCTAATAAGGATGAACAAGAAGAAGGATTAATGCAATACAATTCTGTTCTTGCAGCACCTCCAGCTAATGTTCTTTCTCATTCTCGGAATCTGTTTGGTATTAATCATGTAATCTCCGAACCAGCAACATTAGAGTCTACTTCATTAATTGCTGGTTTTGGTCCTGTTGACCTGTTTTTTACAAGAATCGCTCCTTCACGGCCGTTTGATATGCTCAGTGAAAGTTTTGAAAAAACTAAACTAGTCTATACAGTAGTGACTCTACTTATCGGTACTTTTGTATTAAGGCCGTTAGTTCAACGGAAAAGGCTTGATTCACAATGGGGAGTAGGTGAATCATAGACATTGACTAAAAAAAGTTTAAAGGTAAATAAATAATCTATCATCTATTAATTTCTAGTTGAATCTTCCCCTGGCATAATCCTCAGACTCTAGTTCTCGCTTCGCTCGATAAGGTTGAAAAGGGAAATTAGAGTGCCCGAGAGAAGTGAGCAACCCCTCATCAGATAGATACCCCATCCTTATCTTATCTTATCGTCTTCACAGCCGTGCGTTCCTAAGTCATGCGTTATTTCATCACTAGCGCATTCGGTGATTAGGACCACGTCCCAGATTAAAGTACTATTCAAAGTAAAGATCTAATAAACATAAATTGACAGATCGAAAAAAAAGTTTATTGTATAGGACATCCTAACGAATAGTAACCATTCTTAAGTCCTTAATTTCCACTCAAGTCACTCATAAGCATTTGGTATATGAGGGAAGACTAACCTAAGACCTGCCTAGCAACCACATCTCGTAACACAACCATAAGCTATAGCCGCACGTGGGCTCATCAGTTGAAATACGTGGTAATTAGTTGCCATCTGGCTTGAGTAGAATCGGACGCTTCGCCGAACCTTTTCTGGAATACTTCAAAGCACCACTATTCCTGAGTCTTCGTTGTCACTTTTATTTCAAAATCCCGAAAAGCTATTCAATTGCTTTGAAGAAAGAAAAAGAATTCATACAAAATGAAGATTGAATTAGGATTGTTATTTACGGGACTTTTGGCCGTAATTTCTGCCGCTGAGCAAGAAAAACTGAGAATTGGTAAGATGATTCAGACTCCTAGACACAGAATTGAAATTTCCTCTCTACGTTCTGCCTGATATTCTGCCTCCCCTGATCCCCCTCCCTTCCCTGGGTTACCTCGGGTGGCCTGGGAGTGATCTCATATTTCGTTTTCAGGCATTCTTGAATCTCTCGAAGCGAGACTACCCCCTGCCCCCACTTAACCGCCGGAAAGCGGAGCGGGAAGTCCCTTAATAAATATATTACTAAACTAACTTCTTTTTGTGATTAGGAATTCTTAAAAAGGTGGAAGGATGTACTAGAAAAGCTAGATCTGGTGATACGGTTGCTGTTCATTATACTGGTACGTTGGAAGATGGCACAGTTTTTGACTCTTCGATTAATCGAGGTACTCCAATCGAATTCCCTCTTGGTGTTGGCAGAGTGATCCAAGGGTGGGATCAAGGAATTTTGGGAATGTGCGTAGGTGAGAAAAGAAAACTTACAATTCCTTCTCACTTGGGTTATGGATCTGCCGGCGCTGGAGGTGCCATTCCACCTGATGCTACGTTGATTTTCATAACCGAATTGGTTTCTATTAACGGAGAAGGTGCTGAGGAGGTTAATAATGAGGAGGAGGCAGATGAAACAGGCTCAGAAGAGCCTAGTGAAGTCAGTGGAGCAGAAGAACCGCAAGAACCTGAAGAGCCCAAGGAGGAGCCTGAAGTCGTTGACTCTAAGGATGCTGAGTCTGAGGCTGCTGAATATGGGGTCACTGCCGAGCCTGAAGTTCCTGAACCTGATTTTATTGAGCCTGAAACCGCTGAACCTGACGAGGTTGAGGATAGCATCAAGGAGAAGGAGGACTTGTAGATTTCCTGCCAGTGTAAAAATAGGAAGCCTAAGTATTTCATAAGATTGTAGTAATTATTTGTATAATGCAATAGCAATATGTCCTGTCGTATGTTCGACTACCCATACACCCCCATATACCCGTGGCCAAGTTTCAGCTTGATCGGATAATCCTAGTCAAGAATGTGGGAGATTTATCAGTCGGAAGGTGTATCTTAACCGCCGAGTTACACCCGATGCTTTCCTTAACCCATGGCGTTATTCCCCTGAATGTTCAGTAGACATAGAATATCAATTATTATAGGATCGCTATTAATATTGTAATAGCTGTGAGAAGTTGTGGTGGTGATAATCATGATGAATGATGTGATCAGACCCAAACGATCTTATCATGGATTAACCGGACTTTGTCTCCGGATTTTGCGGACATGGCGGATTTCTGATAATTAGTTGTCGTCTCCAGCAATCATCTAACCGCAAAAGAAAACTTTAAATTCGCGATAACGCGATAATGAAATTTGGGGAATTAAGACAGTAGATCTAATATACAAAAAGCTTAATCTTTGATAGTGATTGCTAGATAATGTAGATATCTCTTGATATGATATCGTGCCAATCATCAACTACGCAAACAGAAAAATCAGCTGTTCGAATACACTCTTTCACCAGTATATTTATATTATATATATAAACTATGATCTCCTTTTACTTTCTTTCGATTAAAAAGATAAAGCATCGACATCTTTGCTCAAATTTCAAATCGGAATATGTTGTTGTTCTTCCCCAAACGTGACACTCATCTTGAAGATGGTACTGAAATCCCGGGTACAGTCCGCCTAGTAGATATTGAGCATACTTCGCATTTAAAGCATGAGGTCAGCCACCAAGATGTCATCCTTGTTCCCCAACCTACAACTCATCCTGATGATCCTTTAAATTGGAGTATTTTGATGAAGCATGTAACGCTGTTTTGGCCGATGTGGTATACATTTATCGTAGCTGTCTTAGCTGCCGTTCCTGCCATATGCTATCCTCAAATGGTAGAGAGTCTTAAAATCTCCCTAGGTAACCTGGTTGCTGGTTCGGGATATTTGTTTTTGTTCTTTGGTCTTGGTTGTTTATTTTGGCAACCGGTAGCTCTCAACTATGGCCGATGACCTGTATATATCTATACGTTGTTGATTGGAGGAATTGCTTGTCCAATCTGGGTCAATTTTGTTAGTTCTACTGGCGAATACTACGCCAATAGAATTATTTGTGGGTTTTTCTTATCATCAGTCGAATCTCTTGGAGAAGTTGTAGTTGCGGATCTTTATTTCACCCATGAGAGAGGCCAAGGGATGAGTTATTATATTTTAGCTTTACTGTCAGGATCTCTGTTGGGACCCTTGGCAGCATCCTTTATTAATGGTAGCATGGGATGGCATTGGATTAACTATTTCCTTGCTATATTTTCCGGTTTAGGAGTTGTTGGTACATATTTGTTTATGGAGGAAACCATGTTCTTCAGACCAAAGAATGGAACTAATGATTATGATGATGGTGAGAATGATGGTGAGAATGATGTCGTAATCAAGGACGATTCATCTTCTGAGAACAAAAATGAAGCTGATAATTCTTTGACTCAAGATGTTGCTGTTGATGGTGACAATATTTCCAGTGTCCGGAAAACTTATTTTCAGAGATATCCCGTACTCTATTATAGATCACCGGATCAGCCTAACATTTTCTTCCAGTCAGTGTTTCGCCCAATACAAATTTTCTTTTTCTTTTTCCCCGTAGTTTGGAGTGGCCTAATTGTGGCTACTGGTCTAGCATGGTGGTCTGTTGCCGGTGCTACTATAGCCGCAATTCTAACTGAACCTCCTTATAATTTTGGTTCTACTGGCCTTGGACTTACGTACTTGGCTCCGTTGATTTCTGCTATTATTTGTGTGTGGATTGGAGGATCTCTTTCAGATTCTTTCTGTATATGGATGTCCAGGAAGAATAATGGAGTTCGAGAACCCGAGTTCAGACTTTATATGGGGTTTATTGCTTTGATTTTTACCCCCGTTGGTCTATGGCTTTACGGAATTGGTGCAACTCACCAGCTTTCCTGGGCAGTAATCGCTGTTGAATATGCTATGTCTGGTGTAGGGTCCATTCTTGGAGCTTCTATTCCTTATACTTACGCTATCGATTGCTTCCCACGAATTGGAGGTGACAGCATGGTAACAGTCATTCTGATTCGAAATCTTATTGGAGGATTTGGCTTTAGTTATGCAATAACCCCATGGATTGTGAGAGATGGTTATCAAAATACATTTATTATTCTTGGATTTCTTGCAATAGCCTTCTGGATTTCAATTATTCCTATGATTATTTATGGCAAAGAACTTCGTCGTAGATCTGCTGGAGTGTATCAGAAATATTCCAGCACCTCTCATCATTGATAGGTTTTAAAAATTCTATATTAACTTTAAGTAGGTATATTTGTCACATTCGTTTACATGATATATAAGATAAGATAATCCGTTCTTTTGAACCGAAATGATTTAAACCGATCTCCCGCCTGCCCATGGCAGCTGAGGAGAGGATTAGACCCAAGACTTCTTAACTTCGCTAGGCTCAAGAGGTTGAAAACCGACCGTGATAATATCCGAACGAAGCGAGCAAAGGGTCTGGTAGAGCCCCGGCCGCCGAGGCATACAGATCGATCGCAACGACTGTGAGTCTGTAGTAATAGAGAATAGATGGGTCTCGGTGAAAGAATGGACTATATCCGAAAGAGTACCAATATGCGGCTCATAAGACTCAATATGAAAGCCACAGATAAGGATTGCGGCTCGCATTTTCTGGGGTGATCATAAGATAACAGTGTGATTGAACGTCAAATCTGAAGATCGGTTATTTCTCCCTCCTCTTTTTTTAATCGGTTGATACCATTAATATTCCTTTTCCAAAATGTCGAAGAATTTGGAATTAGTTATTCGTGATTTTTTGTTATCCAAATCATGTTTTAAATTAATTGAATCTATTAACGTCGGCGGTGCGCATTCAACCAGCTCAGTTAGTTCTTCTCTATGTATTCTGGATTCTTCGTTTAACCCACCAACAATAGCACATTATGTTTTAGCCCAGAACGCTTTAAATCATTATTACAAGTCTTCCAATGTCAAACCATCATTGCTTCTACTTCTTGCTACTAGCAATGCTGATAAAAGGGGCCAATCTCCAGAACAATATGCTCATAGAGTTGGTATGATGAAGAAAATGGTTGAGCATATGAGTAAAAATTGTGCTGCAAATGATATCCACATAGGCATAACAAGTCATGCAAAGTTCATAGATAAACTTGATGCAATCAAAGAAAATGCACATATCTTTCCGCGATTACCAGATAAATTGGTCTTTCTTGTCGGGTTCGATACTCTGATTCGAATTATCGACCCCAAATACTATGATCCTACTTTACCATTAGAACATACACTAGGACCACTTATGACGCGAGCGGGATTTTTCTGTTTAATAAGATTTCCCGATCCAATATCTATGGGAACTTCTCCTTCTCCGCAGAATGCGTCAATAGAGGACCAACTAGAATTAATAGATAAGATTAAGACTGGTCAATTGAAAGGTATTCCTAGTGAGTGGGCGGATAATATCGTTATCGCAGAATCCACTAGTGGTAGTACGGAAGGAATCAGCTCTTCTTTGGCACGAAAGTTGGTTCAAGAAGGCAAAGATATTTCAAGTATTCTTTTACCAGAAGTGGCTGGTTATGTTGTAGATAACGGCTTATATAGATAGATTGTGATAGAATGAAACGAAACCAATTCAGCAGCTGAGGCACTTCCCGAGACTCGTGAAACGACAGTTACAGAAATGGGGCCACCTCATTAATGCCTTCGGTAGGGGCTTGTCCCACCCTCCAAAGACTCCATAGCTCTCGCTTTCCTCGAGGTGTTCGACAAGGTCACTGACCGAAGCTGGATTATATAAACACGCGTCAATTAAAACTATACTAAACTATTAAAATAATACCTTAAAATACAACAAAGACCGCAAGAGGAGAAATGAAAGGAAAAAGGGCACAGGAAGTTTCAATTGACAAAAAACAAATAAAAGGCTTAAAAAAAACAAAGAAAAAAGAATATATCCAAAAATTGATTAAAGTATAGATCTCACTCTCTTTGACGGTAAATCAATATTATTTATTTCAGAAACTTCTGTCCCTTACATTATTATTATTATTAGTTATTTTTTTATGTGTAAGTATACTCATAAGATTGCTTGCTCTTTGATACATTATTTCCACCAGATAGCAGTCCAAAAATTCACCATCAAGATATTCCTCAAAACAAATCTGAAAAAACCTTATTAAAAACCTGCTCATATATGGCTTAAACAAATTGGAAAATGAAAGCAGCAAAAGCACCAAGAATTGAAGTGTATTCGACAGATAAAGGAATGGCAGCACCACCCTTAGAAGAAGAAGTGGTGGAAGCAGAAGCAGCACCAGCACTGCCAGAAGCGCTAGAACTACCAGTAGCAGTAGCAGTAAGTGCAACAGAAGTAGAAGTCAATTTAGCCTTACAAACATAAGAATCGCCCTGAATATCACCATCAGCATGGGCTTGATTCCAAGATGAACAGTTGAAAGTAGAAGATGTAGAATCAATATCGACACCTCCCTTGACTAAAGATAATGATGGTAATTGAGCACTGGAGAAGGTTCCAACGAAATCAATAGCTCCACCAACAGATTTAACTTTAGGGAAACCCAAAATAGTTTGCAACTGACTGTTGTTAGCAATTTGGAATCCACCGCCAATAGTGGTCAAAACAGGGAATGAAATATTGGTTAATTGATTATTTGCAACAATAGCCAAAGATCCACCAACAGTCTTTAAGTTAGGTAAAGCAAGTCCATTAATAGTATTGTTAATGAATCCAGCAGAAGCATTCACAGCAGTAATGTTAGGTAAAGAAATAGAAGAAACGTCTTGGAATGTAATATTGTTAGCCCAGGTTAAGACAGGGAAAGAAGCAGTTACTTGTTGAGCATTGAATGAAACATCCAAAGATTGAGATACTGTCTGAAGAGCAACATTAACTTCAGTCAAGAATCGATTGTTATTAATTGAGAAAGTATCAACGTTCTGAACATCAATACCATCTAATGATGTCAAACCAGTATCAGAGATATAGATGTTATTAGATGAGTTAACAACACTATTAAATTGAATACTTGAAATACCCGGTAAAGTGACCCAATTGATGGAACCAACAGTAGTTAACAATGGAAATGACAGAGTACTAAGCGTAGTAAGAACTTCCAAATCAAAAGTGCCACCAATGCTTTCAAGAGAAGGAGCAGAAATAGAGTTCAAAGTAGACAAATTTAAAGCAGTCAATGAACCGGTAATTTCTTGAACACCATTAATAACAATATTTCCAAAAGTACCATTAAGAACGATATTGGCGCCAAACTTTTGACATGATGCAATTCCATCCAAATCAGTTTGAGATTGAACATTCAAGTTAGTCGTACAGGTACTATCTGATGACGAAGAGGCGGCTAAAATAGTGTTAGAAATATAAAAACATGAACTCCAAAACAAGACTGTTATTCACCGTTGTTTACCGTCTCTTCGGAGGTTAGGGTATACGACATGTCTCAGAATTTTAGTAGTCAGGAACGATCGAGATCTATGTTAAGGGTATGGGTAATTAAAAGCTTCTTAAAATAGAAAAAAGTCAACCTAAGAATTGGCGCCAAGCTAAGAAAGGACGAGGACGAGAAAATTCATTTGGCGAAGAAAAAAAAGGGGGAGTGGAAATAAAGTAAAGTTGAAAAAAAAAGTGAAAAGAAAATCATTCAAGAAGTAGAGGGATGTATATGTACACAATTGATAAAAGAATGATGATATGCACACGGCATGCGTAATAGATTGATCGAGCTGATCTTGCAGGTGTGTTTGATTTGTGCATAATATCGGCGGCGGGCAGTCAAACATAACACAAAAAAAAAACGCCTGTGACTATTGTAAATCGAAACATAAGGAAACAGATGTTTAAAAGGAGGAAGGAAAATTACTGCAATAGAATTAATAGAAGGGATATGACAAATTTTTAAATGTAGTGAATTACGACGCGGGAGAACAAGGGGTTGTTCTGTTTCAATGCTGGCGTTGTTTAATGCCGAGTTTATTTAATCCATAATCAATATATAATATGATTGCCATAACATTTGTCAATATGACAAGAGTAATAGAAGATATTAGGTAACCAAAGATAATAGTAGAAGATCGAAATAGAGAAGAAAACAAGGAGAATACCGTCGAAGGGTGGGTAAACACAATTAAAGTAATAAGTCATCATTCTGGTATTGTTTGTGATGGGAGGGACCGAGAGAACTTGATGCACAACCTGTTATCTTGTTGATTGATTTACTTATCTGGCCGATACAAATAGAGAAATTCATATAGGTCTTTATCGAGTCATGAGAATCAATGGTTAAATCAAGCCAAGGGTTTTACAACCGTAACAAGGTCATTACCACAAATTGACCATGACGATAACCCCTAGTGATAACTAATGATTCCTATATTCGTCTGTATACAATCAAATAATAATATTACGTTTCCATATTTTCTTCTCTATCTTATCTGGACCGCCATTATAAATAAACCACAACACCACAACATCAACATTGACTATGACAAAGTTCTAAACCTATCACGTCTTTTTTTCAAAACTTACCAAAAGAGCCAGCAACACTGACAGCAGCCAAAATCAATTTCTTGTACTGCATTTTTATTTTTTCTGTTCAACGATTGAGCTTTTTATTAAGTCGATTCCAAAAAAAAAAATTAAAAAGAAAACGAACGTTGAATCAACAAACGAATAGGAAGTAATAGAATTGGTTGGACGTCGAAAAAAAACCGAATGTACGGAAGAAGAAGAAAAAGGAAAAAGAGGAGAAGAGAGGAAGAGAAGAAGAGGAAGAATTAAAAAAGGGGAGCAGTAGCAAGAAGTAAGGGCAGGCGAGCAGGGTACGTAGAAAAAATAAGGAGGCAGATAGGTAGGCAGGCAGGGGGGACGTAAAGTGAGGATAAAATTTACGCACATAAGGCACGTACCGTAGTAAGCACATACAAAATACAAGAAAAACGCATATAAACTCCTTGCGAACTCACACAGTGCCAGTGATAACTTTACACAGGTTATGTGATCTGCTGCTGCCTATATCAAGCTATTCCTGCTTGCCTGTTCAGCTAAACTGACAGGGCTGGTCGTCTAACTAAATATGCGTTCTTAAGTGTGTCTGAAACCTCCTCCCTCCACTCAGAAACAGAAAACTGCAAGAAAGAGCAAGATTAACAAGATTAACAGGATTCAGTTAGCGGCCACTACTACCACTACCCACTTAGGATTCAACGCGACGACCCACCGAAACACTTCTGCATGCCGGAACACACAACACACATACTCCACCCGAACAAAAAAGGGGTATCTGAATGGCCAGCCAACGCCATAACCTAGATGCATGTATGTGTGTTTACGTATTTAGCTAACTAGAAAGGTAACGCGCGCGGCGCGCGTCTATGAAACATAGGAAATCCCGAATATTAAACATATCCCGACACGGTTAAATGTACGTGCATAACACAGTAAATGTACATACAGTTACTACATTCATACACAAACAATCCTAAAAAAAGAAATATTGGTGCGACATCTATAATAAAGTGACGTTTTTGATTGAACACATGTAAGCTGCAGAATAATTCCAGTCTGGTGCAGTACGTCAGCCATTCAAGATAAGATGACCTCTTTTGATTGTTTGCTAACCACTAATCTGTTGTGCCTCCGGAGGCCGAGGTTCCAACAGACCACGTTCTTTCTCTTATCCCATAGGGGTCAAAGGTGGTTGTTCTATCCAATAAATTGATATTTTAGATTATTATTAATAAAATTATAATATCCCGTAATCATTTGGATTATGTCTGTTATATGTTAGTTATAAAGCTTATATAAACTGTGACCTTCAGCGTAAGTTAACTTAAATTGTTAACTTTATGTTATGCTCTTGTTTAAGATTGTAACTACAGTTACGTACTTGCAGTGAGTTACTGCATGCATCTAATGTTGCAAACTTATGTAAGGATATTGAATTTCTTATGTAACATTTAGCTGCTTATGTATGAGTACATTCTATGTTGCCAGACAAACACATTCTTTCTTCCGGAGTGGGTCAACAATCTTCTGGACTCAGTTGCAAAGTCAGCCAATATCGGATGTTAAAATCCGAAACGGAAGGATCCTCCAAAGAGGCAATTGTTACAGCAGAGCAGAGTTACAGTACTCCGTGTACACATGTGCACACAATGATAACTCTCGTGATACAGCATCCTCCTCTTAAGCACGTCTAAACACCGTTAGTTCGCTTCATGGAGGTTCTTTGTTGGTAATATGCGTATACGTTGTTTGATGTTTGCTACAAGTTATTGACTTTCATCAACACGAACACGAGCATAGTTTCTAAACACAAGACTAGTTGCAATTCCATATTCCGCTAATGTAGTTAAATCACGAGCTAAATTGCTTCTATATTTAGATTGTAATCTTGATTTGACACAGAGTTTACTAGCCATTCTAGTAATCTACTACTGTTAAATTGTCACTAACAGACCCACACTTGTGATATTAAATTAATCTTGTTAACGGTTTAGAATAGTGTACATAGTGTAACAGACTAACCTTTATCAACAAAGCCTAGGAAAATATCGCTAATTTAAGATCATGATAAGCATTCCGTCATGTACACTGTACTACATGTAGTACTGCACTGCATATCAGTTTGCTATCAGATTGCTACTGTACAGTTCTAGCGCCATCTCATTTGACCGTCGGAGATCCGCTTTAAACTTCTGGGGGAGGTGCTTCAAATGACAAGGGCGCTACCTCACTTGGCTCGCTCTCAAGCGAAGCGAGAGCTAGGCGGCCTGAGGCTGGAGTGTATGTGAGAGGGAGTGAATTTAGATTATGCCATACCTAATATCATAATAGTTAATATTAAGCGAAGATTTCTTATTTATCTATTGAACTATGCCAAAGAATTTATGAAGCGCGCATGTTTTTTTTTTGATATATGAGAAATAATAGTTGCATGTTTTTTTTCTGACACGAGAAATTATAGTTTAGCATTCCTTAGAAGTGAAAAATCCCCCCTGAAAACAATTGGGTTTCTTATTCGAATGAATGCTAAAAAAGTAGGCAATAATATTTGTATCTATGCCTGGCCACTGCCATGTTGCTGATCATGCTCATCCTGTAGTTTATTCAATTTCACCCAGATTTCCTCGACCAAAGCTGCTCCAATCCCATGAACATGTTCCTCGGCATTGAGCCAGCTCTGCCGTAGTCCACGTAAGTAAGGCAGAGTTTGAGGTCGGAGAATTCGAGCTTCTAGATTTTCGAATACGGGGGTTATCACCAATTTGTAAAGATCATCACTATTTTCATTTGCATGGCGTGGATTTGCTTGAGGTTGTCTTGGTGATGATAGAATGTGATCTAATAGAATTTGCTGCTGTCGCTCTTCCGGTCGAGATAGTTGACCATTCTGGGGAGGGTGATATCTCGAGTTTCTTTCAGTCATGCGACGAAAGGTTTTGGCATATTTATTTTCCTTTGGGTTACAACGAGTAGGAGAGAAGTCCCAGTCAACCATAACAATATCCGAGTCAGGGGGCGGAGATGGAGGTTCTAGAATTGGCATATTAGACGATGATAATACTGGTTTTCTTGCTATTTCAGGTGATACTAGTGGTGATGCTGGTGATGCTACTGGTGATGCTACTGATGATGCTATTGGTGATGCTATTGGCGATGCTACTGGTGATGCTGCTGGTGATGAATGTTCTACTGATGGAAATGATGAGTCCTGGATCGGCACATCGGGAGTAGACAGGATCATTGGCGAACCATTGCTAATCTCGAACCAATCAATTTTTTGGTTTCTGTTGGGGTCGACGGGCTCATGCTCAAGATTTTGCATCCAGCCGTTCTGGTTCTGGGCCTGATTCTGGCTCTGATTTTTATTTTGATTTTGATTGAGTTTGTTTTGGATCTTGTTTAAATCCTGATTAGGACTTTGGCATGCAATTCTCTCATTGTTATTTGTTTTTTCCTTAGTCAATATTCTTCGACGAGCTTGAACCAGTGGGATGAGACAATTTGTGGTTCTTCCTAACGAACCCTTGATGAAATTCATTGAAAGCAGTTCGGGTGTAAGTGGTCGGTCCTCTGAAGATTTCGAAAGGCATTTATGAGTAAAGTCTCTGAATCTGTTTGAAAAAACATACGAATGTTTGATGGTCGTACTTTTACTTGATCGAGGGAGTCGAGGTGGATTGTTTTCAACAATCAATTTGATGGCCTTAACACGTTCGACAGCAAAATAAGGCGGGTTACCAGTTGCAAGTTCAAAAGATGTGACACCAAGCGACCAAACATCTGCTTTATAATCATAATATTCTCCAACAATGACTTCTGGAGCCATCCAATAAGGAGTACCTAGAAATGTGTTTTTGTAGGCTATTGTGAATGTTAACTGAGAGCTGACTCCGAAATCTCCTAGCTTGATTTGTCCCTTGGACGTAACAAGAATGTTTGCCGCTTTGATATCTCTATGAATCATCTTTTTCTGATGTATATACTGTAACCCTTTCAAACATTCTCTCATGATAACAGCTACTTGATCTTCATGTATAGGGCCAGTTGCTTTAATAAGATCAAGGCAGGAACCTCCTCCACAATATTCCATTACTATCCATAGATCAGTTTTAGTATTTTCGTCCATAAAACTAGTTATGAATTCTGTGACATTATCAGACCTGAGTTGTCTCAGTAGTTGTATTTCATTAATGGCATCATTCATTTCTTCATCACACACATCCAAGTCGATGACTTTGATTGCCACAATTTCTCCACTATTGTTATCTCTTCTAATAAATAGTTTCTGTTAGTTCAGGCACTGTATCATGTAATCATGCTTTTCTATTTCCTATTCTATCTATCGTATTGCTTACCCACGATAAACGTAGCCGAAACTACCTTTACCTACAACTTCAAGACGGGTGTAATGGCATTCAGCCGAAAGCTGTTTACTGGCGACCTTAACGGCTGCCGCCATTTCGAACAAACAATTCAATAGGAAAATCAACGATAAGAATAGAAAATCACACTGTAAATAAACCGCTAGTAGAGAATAGCTAATGATAGCAAGGTTATCGGTTCGAAGAATAAGATAACAACAACTGGACTTGACTGAGAATCAATGGCAGTATGATCTGCGGCTGACTTATGCAGGGTCCGATAAGTGATAACCTTAAAATGATTTTGAGTAAGACAAAATATCCCTTCCATAATTTTGGTTCCGAATTTGATAACAACAGCACTTGAGATAGATGATAATCGTTGTTAAAGTTGAATTACTTCAGATGTGATATGTACTGCCTGAGAGGCGTCGACACACCTATGGGGTCATACGGTTAACTTATTGGAGTTAGATCAGTTCTCTTAGTCATGGGAAAACCTTGAATTTGTTATTACCCGTTCGTATCTTCCAGACCCTTCTGCTCTGACTATACTCGTCTTGAGAAGCTATGGTTAATCCGAGAGAAGCGAGCAACGGGTCCGATACAGTGCTCCAGTCGCCAGAGGCAAATGGAAGAAAGGCAGATTCAATTTACAATAATGAAATTACAAAAAGGCAAATTTAAAAAAACAATCTTTAATACTAAACAATGATTTCGTCGACTAATTACAACCATATATAAATGAACTCCCCAAATAAGAAGCCAGAAAATCAAAAAAAAGTGCATTTCACTCATGGATTATAACTACTAGTAATCATATTATTTGGTTTCATCCTCTTCTTCTTCAAACTCCTTTGCTTCTTCACTAATGATCTTTCTGGAAGCAAACAATTCAAGAGTACCTACAATTGCTACACCAGCTCCAACTAAAGTCAATAAATGCCAACTCAGTTTGTTAATCTTATGTTGATGAGCCAAATAGCAGACCCCACCTGTGGCAGCAAGTAATGTGAATAGTACCGAGCCCGAAACTACTGGATCTTTAAGTTCTTCTCCCCAATTTACAAGTTCATCATGAATCCTGTCCTTAGTTCCCTTAGTTTTCTTGCTATCGCTAGATCCATTCTGAGATTCATTCAGTGCTTTCTTAGCAGCCTTAGCTTCTTCTTTACTAACATTCACATGTTCAATTGGTACAGCATCTTCACTAGGGATCGCTGCGCCAGAACTGGCAGCTTCTGCATAACTTGGAATAAATGTTAGTTTTAGAGCTGCATCTTTTTTTCGACCCCGTCTTCCCGCAAGACCCTAGCTCTCGCCACACTCCAGAGACTATACAGCTATAACCCGAGCGAAGCGAGCAACGGAGTCTGGGGTTGCGCCCCTACCACCGGAGGCAGAATGGAATTATCAAATGGCCAAAAGAAAGGATGTCCGTGCAGGACCTATTCGCCTAGACAGAGCCAAGGGTTTGGCGCCAATAGGACAAAGCATTAAAATCTTTTAGACTCTAGCCAGACCTGCGATTCTGGCGATAGACATGACATCCTAACGATCAGAATTCGCGTTTCATCAATCGAGCTACTTACGACATCTTATTAAATTGAATGTGGTACTGATTCGTGATGTTGATTGCAGTACTAAAGTTTAAACTAGTACTACTAAATAAATAAAAATATATAAAAAGTAAAAAATCAAGATAATATATGGTATTATTATTTAAATCTTCTAAGATGACAACTATACTCTTGATAATCTCTGATTGGTTGGTTTCAATTAACAAGCAAATATTATTTTGAATAAGAAAAATATAAGAGAGGAGAAAAAAAGCTAGAGTAGTAGAAAGGGAGAAGGTAAAACCACGCCATATTATATAGGTTTGGCTTCATCCTCACGCATCCAATTAAGTCTCTCTTATCGCACTCTCTCTGTACGGGGGTTAACTTTAAGCTGAGTTTGCTCTGGAATAGATATTTTGGGAACATTACCCTAAACCGAAGGTCGACCTCTGTTCAAACGCGCACATGCAATGTATACGCAGTGTGCAGGTGCACGCGCGGCACCCGCAGAAAGTCCACATGATTAGTTAGCTAGTAATAGAACTTATAACAGCTAGGCCGATGTTTACGGGTGATGCCGGGGTTTGCCTCCGGCTACTAGCTGGGGGGTAGACCAGACCCAGAGCTCTCGCTATGCTCGAGAGAGATTGTTGAATTCGAGTCAATCAGCGGATCTATCCGATCTCTTGGCCACCTCTCGCCACTGTTGCCACCTCGAGAGAACTGCTCATCCTGATCGCCAGAAAAGGCTATGGTGATGAATTACTTCATTCTACATATGAACCATGTGTTGTTTTTGCCTCCGATAGCCGGGGATAACTTCCATTGAGGAGGTTAAGTTCAGGGTCCACGGGTGCGGAGTTGATTACTATGCAGGTCGTTTGGGCGGACACTCAAGATGTTGTATGAGCAGAACAAACACAGAAGAGATCTAAAATTGATGTTTGCTATTTGAAGACTTGACGGTATAATATTATGACGATAATCATTTGTTTGTTCGTTACGATCGGGGGTTATGCAAGCAAGATAAGATAAGATTCTCGAAGCTGCATACATAAAGCAATCCTATGACTAACATATCATTGATATATGACTAAGTATAAAGGGTTCCTTAATTCTTGACTCAATCTTCAATCTCTCCAGTGAACCGCAAGCTACGACCTTGGACCTTATCGCCGTAGACAGATTGAGGTTCTCTTAAGTAAATGGAGAACTTAGATCATGAGCTAGTGTCTCAAACTCTAGACCGTAGCGAGAGTTAGGTTTCTAGGGCTGCTAACATGCCGTAGACGACACTCAGCCACAGCGAGAATGAAAAAAAAAAAGCTCAGATTTTGCATCGGTGACATTTCGATCTCATTTGATATGGACTTTTCATATCAAAAAGTGCTGGGAGAGAATACATGAATATCGCCTAGTTGGGAGAGAATAAAAGATTAGTCATTTGTTTGTACGGCGCTGAAAATCTGTATTGTCTTGGCTGATCACGCTTTCATCAAGACTTCTTCGGCTCTTTTGGATAATATATAGCTTCGAAGTCGTAGAGTTATGCTATTTGTATTATCCTACAAGATAGACTGATATTTATTTCGAATCTGAATTTTTCTTCTGATGACTGAACAATTTGCTAGTGATAATTATGCAGGAATATGTCCTGAAGCTCTAAATGCCATCATAGAATCAAATTCCGGTCATGAAATAGCCTATGGTGACGATTCTTGGACAGAGAGAGCTATTAAATCTATTCAAACTCTATTTGAGACTACTGTTTGTGAAGTACATTTTGTCTTTAATGGTACTGCAGCAAATTCCTTAGTATTATCTAGTTTATGTCAACCATACCAATCAGTCATCTGTGGTGAATATTCTCATATTGAAACAGATGAATGTAGTGCACCTGGGTTCTTTTCTGGAGGAATTAAGAATCTAATTGCTAAAACTCCTGATGGTAAATTAACGCCTGAATTAATTGAATCATTAGTCAAAAGACGAGATGATGTTCATAGTGCAAAACCTAAAGCAGTGTCAATTGCTCAAACCACTGAGACTGGTGGGGTTTATACAATTGATCAAGTAAAAGCAATTTCAGAAAAATGCAAACAATTTGATCTAAAGCTTCATATGGATGGTGCAAGATTTGCAAACGCTTGTGCTTCTTTAAAATGTTCTGCAGCTGATATAACTTGGCGTGCTGGTGTAGATGTTCTTTGCTTTGGAGGAAGTAAAAATGGAATGGCTCTTGGTGAGGCAGTTGTTTTTTTCAATAAACCTCAGCACGAAGATTTTGCTGCTCGTATTAAGCAAGCTGGACAGCTTGCTTCAAAAATGAGATTTCTTACTGCCCCTTGGGTAGCTATGTTGAAGGATGATGTCTGGTTAAAAAATGCTGAACACGCCAACAAATGTGCCCAGTACTTTGCAGCTAAATTGAAAAGCGAATTACCGATTATTGAAATCATTTTACCTGTAGAAGCGAACGCAGTGTTTGCTCGCCTACCACCAGCATTGACTGAAGGACTTCATAAAAAAGGCTGGCATTATTATGATTTAATTGAAGATAGCTCGAGATTTATGTTTGCTTGGGATTCCACTAATGAAAGAATTGACAAGTTTATTTCTGATGCTTTAATTGTTTTATCAGAATTGAAACTTGAATAGAATATAGAGACAATTTTCATATTAAATTTAGAGACTTTTTTTGCCTCCGGCGTCTGGGGCACTGTCCCAGAGTCGGATCTGATACTGGTATATGGTTCTGGAGCGCAGCGAGAGCTAGGGGGTCTGGGGGCTACGCCCCCAGCCGCCGGAGGCAAATTTAACAAGGGAGGTAGGCCCCCTGAATTTTAACAGGTTAGGGTACATTGTTAAGCTCCACAAGCGCTCTCTTTCCGTTTTTAGAAAACGCAGTCACGGACATATATATTTTTCAGTATTGAATTCACGTGATATGCAGACTACCGACTCACAAATTTTGTCTATTTGTGGTTGAACAATATTAACGACGACATCTCTTGAACATTGACATTGTAGTATACTGAAGTTCGACAAAACTACTCGACACAAAAACTATAAATAATAGAATCAAAATGTCTGAAGCTCCTGCTGCTGCTCAACAATCTCGTGGTGGATTCGGTCGTGGAGGTGCTGCTGGTGGTGCTCGTGGTGGACGTGGTGGTGCTCGTGGTGGACGTGGTGGCCCTCGTCGTGGAGGTCGTAAAGACGAAGAGAAAGGATGGCAACCAGTTACCAAACTTGGTCGTCTTGTCAAGGCTGGTAAGATCAAGTCTATGGAGGAAATTTATCTTCACTCTCTCCCAGTTAAGGAATATCAAATCATTGACCAGTTCTTACCTGCTTTGAAGGATGAAGTTATGAAGATTAAACCAGTTCAAAAGCAAACTCGTGCTGGTCAACGTACTCGTTTTAAGGCCGTTGTTGTTATTGGTGATTCCAATGGTCATGTTGGTCTTGGTATTAAATCTTCTAAGGAAGTTGCTACAGCTATCCGTGCTGCTATTATTATTGCCAAACTTTCTATTATCCCTATTCGTCGTGGATATTGGGGTACTAATTTGGGTCAACCCCATTCTTTGCCATGTAAGGTCACTGGTAAGTGCGGTTCAGTTCTTGTCCGTCTTATCCCTGCTCCCCGTGGTACCGGTGTCGTTGCATCACCAGCTGTAAAGAAATTATTACAACTTGGTGGTATTGAAGATGCTTATACTTCTGCTGCTGGAACTACCAGTACTACTGAAAATACTCTTAAGGCTGCTTTCGTCGCTATTGGCAACACATATGGTTTCCTCACCCCTAATTTGTGGAAGGATACCAAATTGGAGCCTTCTCCTTTGGATGTTTATCACGATGTTGCTGCTGCTGGCAAAGCCCGATACTAAATGTTTATGGAATAATAAGCTAGGTTTTAGTTTTTACTGCAATGAAAAAGAGGATTGGAAAAATGGTTTTTTGCTTTATTTTCATTAATTAGTTTTTGTATATTTAAAAAGAAGGAGAATGATATTTTTTTCTTGTAGTAAAATTTTTAGCTAGTTTGTGGTTATGAACAAAAATAAGAACTATGTTAGCATGTTTGATTTGATATTATTCTCCCTCCCTGCCTCTGGCATTGGGTCGTCGTTTCAGACTGTAGCTTGCTTTGCTCCGGTTAGGAATTCTGGTCTACACCTACGGCCTCCGGTGGTTGAGGTAGCGTTAAAGTTCGTGTGGTTTCTCGACTGTAGAGGATGTAGTCAAATAGAATATATTTAGCATCTGTTACGTCTCAGTTAGAGTAGAGTTGCTTCCGGCGGCTGGGGCGTAGTCCCAGACCCCTAGCTCTCGCTGTGCTCGAGAGACCTATGTGGTTTCATCCAAAAGAAGACTGGGTGTGGGTGTCCTTGAGCATAGCGAGAGCTAGAGGTCTGGGGCTATCGGGCTACGCCCAGCCCACCGGAGGCAGATGAGGACGGATTTCAATTTAGAAAACTATGTTTTGGTGACAAGATATGATTGATTAGATAAGATAAGATAATACCCATATATTTAATAAGGCAGTTTAGCCTCATTATCGTATAAACATGCATAAGAGTAAGGGGATACGCACTACACTGTAATCGTCCAATTCATGGAACGAATAGATCCAAATAGACCTCGAGCTACCGTAGCGACAGCAACGGATCGGGCTGAAGTTTAGCCGTCACAGGTAACAAGAAAACAACATTATTTCTGTGAGTTCTAAAAAAGTCGCCACCAAATTCAGATCGGGTGCAGAAGAGTGATAGTTATGGTTATAATCCGGACGGATGCGACCAATTCCCGAGACATCGCCGTATGTACATTAAACTGTGCACGCTAAACTGTACCAGCATTGAACCATTGAAATAGAGATGTAGCTGTAGCTGTGGCCGTGGCCGTGGCTGTAGCTGTCGGTTTCAATTTTAATTTTCAAGTTTAATGCTTTTATTCCTCATGGTTTTCTGGGGGTTTCCTAAGCAACATTATCAATTAAATACAGGTGGTTGAGTAATGTACATACATATACTTACTTCTACTCTAGTCTAAATGCTTCGATTTACAAGAACCGTCTCAGCCTCACACTGCACAGGTTTTTCACATGTGCTCGAAAACAATCAAATGCTGGTGGACATTAGTAGGTATCTGGCCAACGGGAAAGATTGGAAACAACGGCCGGCCCCGGGAAATTATTAACGTAGTAAACTGATTTAGCGACAAATGTACAGCAGTGAACACAGGGCAACTAGTACAGTAGTAACATCTTACAAATAACCACTCGCATAGAAAGAACAACTGACATTTAGTGGTAGACGGACTATCGGCGGCATCAAAGAAGTTTTAGACTGTTTTTATACTTTTATCACACCCCCCTCTGTAATTGTTCTTTTCTTCTCTCTCAAATTTCAATACGGGAACATTATACGAAGGAATTAAAAAAATATTTTTAACTTTACCTTTAATCAAGTAATAGATATATACGTATATCGGTATATTTTTTGTGCATATTTATATCTATATATATATGGTCCGAATCCCGTGAATGCAATCAGTTTCTCGAGACGTATTTACACATACTCATTTAAAGAAGAGTAAGGATTGATCTAGCAACTCTCTGTAGATAAATTAAGAGGTATAATAATATCAGGAGATATATATTGATAGGATCGGGAATACAGCATACAGTATATCATAAAGTTGCCGGTCAACTGAAAAACATCCTAGAGAAGAACTAAATTCCTCCGAAAGACTACAACAATTGGCTTTTCTCATAACTCTCTCAATAACAAGGAATTCCTAAAGCTGATTAACATATCCCCCAATCCTAAAATGGCTAGAAAAAATAGTAGCCCTAAAACTTCATCTACGTCCTCAACAACCATGGCAGGGCCGCCAGTTTCACCAATTAAAGATAAAGAAACTTCTATAGATTCATCATCATCATTGAACCTGGCTGCTGCACAGGAAAGAGAAAAGAAAAAACAAAATTTCATTGTACGAACAATATGGACCCTTGTAATGATTGCAGCATTTTTCTTAGTCTTGGGAGCTGGTCATATTTGGATAATAGCCTTAGTAGGAATTATTCAAATCCTTACTTTTAAAGAAGTTATTAATCTTGCAACTGAACCGGCTAGAGAAAAGAATTTACCATGGGGTAGGAAATTAAATTGGTATTTCTTAGCGACTACATTTTATTTTTTGGAGGGAGAAAATCTCATTTATTATTTTAAGAATGTTGTCTTAGTAGATACTTTACTATTACCCTTGGCTGTTCATCATCGATTTTTATCGTATTGTCTTTATATTATTGGCTTTGTTTATTTTGTTACTTCTCTTGAAAAAGGCCATTATAAGTTTCAATTTGCCCAATTCTGTATCACTCATATGACATTATTTTTAGTAGTTATTCAAGCGCATTTTATTGTTAGTAACATATTTGCTGGTCTTTTCTGGTTTGTCGTGCCCTGTGCTCTAGTTATTTGTAATGACATCTTTGCTTATCTTTGTGGAATCACCTTTGGTCGTACTCAGTTAATAAAGATCTCTCCTAAAAAAACAGTTGAAGGATTTCTTGGTGCCTGGATTTGTACAATGGCATTAGGGGTTATATTAAGTCATGTGTTGATTAGGTATAATTATATCATTTGTCCTATGGGTGATTTGGGTCAAACTGTTTTATCTCACATTGAATGTAAACCTGATCCGGTATTTTTACCTCATGTTTATCATGTCCCACCATTTTTACAGCCAATTTTAAATAATAGTCAGACAATTATTATGGCTCCAATTCATATTCATGTAATGTTTTTAGCTACATTTGCATCATTAATAGCGCCTTTTGGAGGATTTTTTGCGTCTGGTCTTAAGCGTACTTTCCAAGTAAAAGATTTTGGTGATACAATCCCTGGTCATGGTGGTATTACTGATCGTATGGATTGTCAATTCTTGATGGGATTTTTTAGTTATTTGTATTATGAATCATTTGTTTCAAGTCATCATGTTACAGTAGCATCTATTCTTCAGACTGCTATTACTAGTTTAAGTTCTGAGGAACAAGTTCAGTTGGTTATTGCCTTGCATAAGTATCTTCATAGTCGTGGTATTCTTGATGATCGAGTATTGGAATGCATTCCGCTTTAAGTAACTTGCTTAAAGCGACAAAAGAAGGGAACGGTGGAAAAATTTGGAGATGAGCGTTGGAGTAAATATGAAGCAGGAAAAAAGACAATATTTAAAGATTGCTAAAGGATCAGTCTAAATTTACTGCATATATATATAATTAATTATAATAATGATGTTAAGCTCATCAGATTGCATCTGAAAACTAGGACAAAACCCGAGCGAAACGATTGGAGGTATCCCGGGATGACCCCCTGTCACCTTCCACGCTCTATGCTCCGTGGGTGGCCAGTTGGATAGCTGCTGAAAGGGCTTTATCTTTCAAACTTTAAGATCTTCTGAATTTTCGCAATCCTGAGCATTTCGAGCTTCAGCTTCTATTTGTGCTGCCCTGCGAGCATCTGCTTCGGCTTGAAACACCGTATCATGTAATACTGCATTCCATATTGTCTCCACTGAACAAAATATCACCAGAAGAACTACTATGACTCCAAATATTGAACCCAAAACTTTAAACGCTAAAATCTCTGTCTCAACTGCTAGTCTATACCATCCTAAAACATAAGTTCCTAATGGGAAAGTAAGTCCCCACCATCCCATATTGAATTTATCTGGCGGATTACTTAAAACTGCAATAACAGCAATAACTACCCAGAATGAAGCATAACCCATTAAAATAATTGCAATGGCAATTCCACCATATCGAATAAGTGTAGCAACGTCTTGACTTGCAGAAACTACCCTTCTGTCAACTAATGTAGTACCCAAATTCGATGCAATTAGCATAATACCAAAGCTCCCTTGACCCAAGGGTCCTACTGGAAGGAATGAAGAAATAGCTATTTGTTTCGGTGGTAAATTACTTCTTAATAATCTATGGATATAGATAACGATACAAGAAAGTCCTAATAATTCACCATTACCCCATAGTAATGCTGATACAATGATTGTACTCTGTTGTAAAGATTCAGGTAAACTTTGAGTTATTAGTCCTCCAGTTGATGCCGCTACAACTACAGCTACCACTGGAAGAAGAATAGTAGCATTAATACTATCCAAAGTATTTCGATGTTGTTTTGCAAACATAATGAAAACCAATATCCATGCCGACAGAATTGATAGAACAACGTCGATCCACCACATTGCATAACTTGCTTTCCAGGCTCTATGACCAAAAATATTATCAGTCATGTTGATTATAGTAGCAAATCCCATAGGATAACAACCTAAGAAAACCCCTTGCATTGGGTTGGTTAATAATTTCCTGAATTCGTGATGATATAAAAAACATCTTGATAAAAAAAAAATGTTGGCCAATGCGAAAAGCACCATATTAATTCCCCAAGTTATAATGGCTATTACTTTAAGCCAGTGAGCTGGAAATGGGAATGTATATAGTATTGATCCTGATATACCTATTCCCATAACTGCACCAAACCAGGCGGGGGAAAAGTTCCTGATTCTTATTAATATATAATATCTAATGTTCTCTTTCATTGAGATAGATGCCGCCGTCATGATATGAACATGTGGATATAGTGCAATAGAAAATAAGGCAGATTAGAGTGAGATATTACAGAGATTCAGAAATTCAGATAGTAAGATTTCGGAGATACAGAGACTCAGAGTCTAGCTGATTTAGAGACACGGTGACTCGGTAATCAGAGACTCAATGATGCCAAAATAAATGAAGTCGAATAATTTCTACGATCCTCCTTCCTTCTATTTATCTAAGATTCCTTTTTCAAAAGTTCGACCCCTCAATGATTCGATCGGCACGCTCACTTATACCGATATCAGAAATGATCTTCGTTATTTATTCTAAGAAATTGATCGCCGCATGATAGGTACGTACCTATAAAACTCTACAATGTGAAACCATTCACAAGATCTTTCAAAGCTGATTTCAGAACATTCCTGAAGTGCACAAAATAAGTACTATAGCTATCTTAGTTGATCAAAAAAGCACTACAGATATCTTAGTTGATCAAAAAAAGTATTTTGAGAGTTTAATGACATTATTCGGATAATACTTCCTCCTCCTCCACACGAGCCCCAAACAAGGGATTTGACTGCATCTGTAGATTTAGATCTTCACCCTTACCCCGTGACAAGTCATGCGGCGGTGCACATGGGCAGTTAGTAGCACCTGTAACTCTAACAAGAGGCAGGGAGCACAGCCACAGAACAGTTGGCCGATCGGAACAACCGGCGCTGATAGGAATAACCGTGTCAGATCTATCGGTGTTCCCTTTATGCTAAGATGATTATCCGGAGTTGCTTTATGAACAGTCAATAGTAAGATTCTTCTCGACAAGGTTGGACGAGCAATAATCTCCATGTATCGTGCACAGATATTAATCTAAGGGTGTGTCTAGAGATTGTTTTCTATATAATATTTTTCCAATCAAAGTCACTCCGAACATTCTACACGGTACATTACCCTAGTTCTGTTCAAGCCACTGCTAACAAAGGACGCAGCTTTAGCCGTCTGGCTATCTTCGCCCTTTACCCCACTACCTGCATCATGCGAGCGATTTGATGGGCAGCCCCTTAGCTGTGAGTTAACTTTTTTACCCGTTATCTTTGCCAAGTTAACTTTAATTTTTTGAGGCTAACTAATGTACGTACGTGCATCACGGAGGCAGCACATAAAATTACTGGTAGGCATAAACAACGCAGATCTGATCGGAGTCCTGTCTGTCATACTGCAGCGAAGTTACATGCATAGTACTGTACCATTTCATTTTGTTTAACTGTTTACAATCTTCCGATGATGAGTTACAGAGCTAGTCAATGAAATTAATATTAGAAATGAACAAAGGAGATAGACGTGCTTTCACAGATTAGATCTCTCTACCTTAGCGGTTATCACAGATGAGCTGGAACAGCATCTTTTGTGTCAATTAATTATGATCAATCGATATATGTGGATTTTTATATTACTTATATATTTATCAATGAAAAAAAATACATATTGAGGGAGTTGTATCCCATATGCCAAAGAATATTACTACAGATATATTTATATATATATTGAGACTAATACAAATTTTGTACAAAGGACGACATTTTCACCTGCCAGAAGGTTTTTTCCAGTAATACTAAATTGAGTTAGTTAAATTCACATACAAATCTAGTCAATTCCTCACAGAACACTAGTTGTTCTCCCGAAGAAGCGTGTTTCCCGAGAGTGTTTTGGTAGGTCTGGACCAAGCGCTCCCTCCAAACTACGGTCCGAATCCTGACTAACTTGTTAAACTTACCTGCTTATGCTGTCGTCTACAAGAACGAAGTCCACCATGACCACGAGATTGCTCTAACATTAATCTTCTATGTTCATCGGCATCCTTTTCCGGTAAATAATAATACTCCTCTTCCAATGGTTTGCCAGCAGCATCCTTGCCAGATCGTTGAATAATCCCAATGCATTCAACTTTTGACAAAATATCTCGGAGAGTATCCTTTGAAACAGTGGACAATTGTCCTAAAGAATTTTGCAAAGTGGAAATAGGGGTCGATGATAATCTGGAAAATGCTAAATTATTGGCCACAATGTGACTTATTCGATGAATCTGCTCATCGTCCAATTCATGAGACTGGCTTTTTTGTTCATGACTAGCATTACTGGAACTGGTAGAAGCAGTAGCAGCAGGAGCTGGAGAGGCTTCTTTCTCATGTTTAATTTTTTTCCTAGATAGATGTTCTTTTATCTCACCAGCTGTTGCTAGATGCTTATTTTCACTATCTTGCTCTTCTGAGTTAATTTCAGCATCTTTAGACCCGTCCTTATCCTGTTCGTCCCCCTCCTTCTTCTCCAATTTTCTCTTGCGTGGCAATGGAGATGAATTGATTGACACGGATGGTGTTGAGGGCGCTGTAGAATCTAAAACAATTTGCTCTGATGGTGTTGAAGTTGGCATATCGTCTGGAACAGGAGTAGACAGATGAGCCGCTTCAACAGAAAATTTATGAGCTTGTTGCGGGGTAGCTGGACACTCAGGAGTTAATGATGAACTATACCTGACACTTTCTGACGATTTAGGAATAGAAGTAGTAGTAGTGGCGCTAGAACTGCTACCGTCTAACATCTTATCAGAATTCTGTTCTGCAACTACAATATCTTTAATTTCAGCGACAGAAATAATATCAGTGTCAGACTTCAAATGGTTCTTAGGAGTGCCACTATTATTCTCGTCAACTTTTTTGTTTTGATGCTGAAATTTAGGTTGAGGCTGTGGAGTTGAGCGTTTCGTTGACAAATGTTCATCCTCAGTATCATCGTTACAGTCATCATCAATAACCTCTAACAAAGCTCTTTCACCACGAATATCAATAGTAATTCCTGGAACATAATCCACAATAATACCATGGCCCTTAGCAATCTCGTAGTCGGAAGTACCAGAAGATACCGGGTATCCATTAATAGAAGCAGAAGATAATTCTACAGGATCATCATAAAATGGAACCACTACAGTAAGTCCATTCCAACCTAAACATTCCACTGCAAGAGTCTTACGCAAAGAATCATAGTTGACTTCGGCATGAATTCTAGAAACAAGTTTGTTCTTGCGAGATACAGCCACATCACAGGATTGAGATGACCTTCCAATAGTCATTGGCTGACCGGATGATGGTAGCCTAACTAGGGCTACGGTAGATAACGGAGACCGAATAGTGAACCCATGATCCTGAGCAGTGGAAGGTGCAAATGTGGGTTTGTTTAAAGTAATTTCATGATGATTATCGATGTGAGAACCAGTAGGTGCTTTGATGTTGATATTGGTAATTTTATTATAATTATTATTAATGTTGGTGGTATTGTTCCCGTTGGATTGAGTTGGACGTGTGGGAGACGAAGATCTATATCCTAGTGAAGATGACGGATCCGGTGTAGGATAGAACCCTCGCATGACATCAAAATTAGAACCACCGCTACCGCGGGTCCCAGCAGTACTACTGCTACCACTAGGAGAAGAGGTTACCACATCTTCATGAATTCTTATAGGTAGATCTTCTGATACAGGTGATTGAGGGTTTGATATGAATTTGTTATTCAAAATTGGTTCATCTAAAGGGACAAAAGCAGGCAGAAGTCCAGATTTCATACTTGCAGATTGTTGTTGCAGGGTGTTATCAGCTAATACTCTTCTAGAAGATTTTGATTTATGATTTTGGTGAGCCAAATCTAACTTGCGAGCGATGATTGCAGACGACGATGAATTTACGGACCTGGCTACTGCCAGGTTCGAAGCTGCCGAAACTTCAGGAGGCGAAGATGGAGGTAATTGATTCATGATAGACGCGATAGATGCTGGAGATGAAACAGAGGCAATGAGGAAGTGGATTTTTATATACCAAACTTGACGTGAATATAAGTTGTTGAATGTGAAGAATGATAATTCAAATTCGGTAATACCACCCCTCTAGAGAAACTCAGACCTATTTGTGAGCTTCTGTCAAAATCACTTGCTCAGTCGGTCCAGTCACTTTACTTCCCAGTCCACTTAATTCAGGCAAACACAAATCACAGCAGGATTATTTGAAACTATAATGAATCTCACTCGCGTTCCTAGCTCAAACTGGTAAAATAAATTGATATAATATATATCTCTATGTACTGGATAACTCTCTTTTAATTAATGAATGACGATGAATTATTAAATGAATGACTAGATAGATTTACGGCATGAAAAATTAAAAAAAGAAGAAGTAGAAATGTCGAAGAAAAACTATGTGGTTGGTTTCTTACTCAAATGGTAACTAATCTAGTGAATCACGAAACACATAATCATAACATTCAATAGGACCCCGAAATTATTAATAGTAGACCCCGAGTATATTATAAGATTGTAATAAACCCGATAGATATTTCGCGATATGACGGTTCAAATCCTATCAGCCGTTCGTTCTTTGACAGATTTGCAGAATGTTTTATTGTTCAGGTACCGGATTTGACGCGTTGGCGCGTATAAGTCGCGCGAGACTCGCGCCAGACCCAGAGAGTATGTGCGTGAAGTATTCTTACATCACGAATTGAAGAAACCAATGTACAGGACTGTAACGTTATCGTTAACGTTACAGCACCTTGTACAATATCTATAATTCATTATTCTATATCATATCAGTCATTATATTTTATCAGTATATAAATAAATAATATTATCTAGATCTTTCATCTAGGATTCAATAATCATCGTTTATTCATTTTATTCTATCAGTAGAGCTCACTGATGGCCCTACTTCCTCTCATGTAACTAGCTGAAGATCCTAAAAACACGAGTTACGCGTTTTATTTTTTCATTCACGTGATAATAAACGCGAGCGGCCAGGCGCGCGCGGCCGGCCTGCCATGACTTGCGTAGTTCATGAGCGTGGATAACAACACTACCAAGGATTTCTCCGGTATATTATTATGTAATCAATGACTAATTCTAACCGGTCACGTGAAACTTGCATTTGGTTTAGGTTAAGTTTTGATATCATTTTAGGGCCCATGCCCTAATAGTATAAAACCAAGTTCCTAATAAGGAAACTAAACCGTCACTTTTAGTTATTACCTACATGAAAACCCACTCACAATCAAACTTCACCAAAATCAATATTGTGTGGACTATTAACAAGTACAGAAGAAGTTGATCATATATTGTCATTGTTTCATAGTCAGTATTATTATTATATCGACAAACCGACACTAAGCGATAATGACTAGTAAGTGTGAAAGAGATAAGGAGTTCATAAGTTTAAGGAGAGCAGGAAGAGAATAGATGATTGTTATCAAGTGATTGGATCTGAACTGTGTGTGGTAATTGCTTCGACTGGAGACTTATGTTGGTGATGACGATGACGACGACTTTGAGAATCGACATTCTGGGTTTAGATATGTGAAAGCCCAAAAGATTAGCTCGCAGCTGTTTGAAGATTTTGGTACTGTTCTATATTGACTGCGGCAAGAGGCAAGGTTTTGATAATCTATCCAGACTTGGCTACAACCGCAAGAACATGACATCTCTGATAATATTCCAACTCTGAAGATATCTGTAATCACAGGTTTGAAGATATCGGATATGAAGTTTAAGACTACGAAGTAGTCCGAAAGATTGGTTTATCCGGTTTTGAGTTTGGTTACATTTGAGATTTGGATAGATGTCAATTTTCAGTTCAGTTCAGTTCAGTTCAGTTCAGTTCAGTTGACGTTGACGGAGATCCTATTTTCTCTTGCCCTTCTTATGCTTTTGTTAAACTTCTGTTTTTATCTGCTAATATAACGAGGAGATGAGCAGGTTGAAATGAAATGTTAAGTTGCTAACTTTTATAGAGGGTACATCTAGTTTCGGTAAAAGACACAATAAGTCACACACTTTGTGCAACAGATGTGGTAGACGTTCTTTCCACGTCCAAAAGAAAACTTGTTCTAGCTGTGGTTACCCCGCTGCTAAGACCAGATCTTACAACTGGGGCCAGAAGGCTAAGAGAAGACACACCACTGGTACTGGTCGTGAGAGATACCTTAAGACTGTTTCTCGACGATTCAAGAATGGTTTCCAAACTTCTGCTACTGCCTAAATCTCTTTAGATTTTTTCGTGAACTATGATCCAAACGAAAAATAAACTCATCACAAGAAGGGCTATGTACATTTCATGTTTTTATTGTTCTGTCATGTAAAAAAAATTCAAATTTAAGAACTAATGTTTCAGCTTTTATGATGAATTATAAGGCTTTTTTTCCATTGTACCTCCCTTTGCCTCGGGCGCTGGGGAGATCTGTGTAGTCTGTGGCTCCGTAGAGGACCAACTCTAATCGCGTGCCAGAGGCAGATCGAGTAAACCGTGATATCCTACCACAAAGCAAGTGACAGTAGTACATTTTTATAGCTAGGTTGGATACATCGATATATATATCTCATCTGCTTCGGTCAACGTAGTACATTGTTCGAGAATATCCCGTGCCCGATCAATAACATCAGCTTCAAAGCGTACAACACCCGTACCAGTACTGATGGCTAGATCAGGATATTCACTTAACGCTATTCGAGCCATGGAAACAACATTTTCATGTCCTGAATGACCATATAGCCCACGCAATATTTGAGAGGGATCATCGTAAAGGGCCCATATAGCATGCAATAGACGAACGGAATTACTAATAAAATGAATCCGCCCCCCTTCTTTGGAATCCTCCGGGGATTCATAGACAGCATCTAATTCGTGGGAGACTGTTTGAACCAGATTGGGCATTAGCTGGCTTTTATCTACGACCGTATTGACACCCTTTCTCATGGTCACTGCTGTGAAAAACCGAACAATTAATATTCTTAGGTTTGTAACCTGATGCTCATTAAGTAAATGTAATTCATACTCCAATGACTCATCATTTCCACGGCCAATGTCAAGGTCCTTACGTTGACATGTCAGTACCTTATAGGGATTCAGCGCATCTTCCACCATAGGACTATCATCTTCATCCAATCCAGAAAATAATAAAAAATTTGACGGATCGAACTTTTCCGAAAGATAACGAGTTAAAATGTCAAAAATTTGAGATTCCTGTTCAAGCTGCTGTCTCGCATCATTTTCTGTACTTCGAATCCTTCTGGTACTAGTATAATCAGGGTAAAGTGATGGTGGTGACGCATTCACATGTCCAATGGTTGACTCAGATATTGATGAAATTAATATTCGGACAGATTTAGCCACTATATTCGACGGTAAGCGGTTTGAGAGAATGTTTTGAAGAAATTCAAAACTTATGAAAGACCAACAAGTCCTGTATAACCTATTATCTAACGAGCAGCATATAGTAATTGTTTCTAGAACATCTAAACTGCATAACAATATAGAAGCTTTTAATCCAGTCTCAACAGGAATTGAAACGTTCTTAAACCAAGGAGTCTCCTTCTGCGAGGGTACGCTCACATCAGATAGTCCTGCAAGACAATATTCTATAAGGTCAACAATAGTCTCCAGAACCTTGTCCAAATTAACGGCTAGGAAAGTAGATGGATCGAACATGATCGAAGTTTCCAAAAGACCTAAAAGCATAGCGCAAGGCGGAAGCTGGCCGTTTTTAAGGAATATATCAAGAAGGCGTTGACATCTGTCTGCAAATTGATATGCATCAGAAGAATCATATGAGGTGGGTGTTTCAAAAAACAGCTGGTGAAGACTAGAAGCAACAGTCCTTGGTGGGGGGGCATCAAGAATAGAAGCAGGGGGTGGAAACAGTGGGAGACCATCAATATCCGGCTCTGCCACATTAGCTAGAAGCTCCATAGTACATTCTGTTGTCCCCGGAATCGTATGATTGGTTATAATTCTATAGAATTCCAGATTTGTGTTATTACCTATGAAGACTGGGATAAGATTTGAAGACGTCACTTCCCCTAAGGTCTCTGAATTTGCCCTTGCATCATTACCATCTCCCAGATCCATCGGGAAATCCCGATCACCATCGTTCTCATCATAATCAGCATCAGAAAGTGGTGGTACTATCAGGGGACTCTGACGCTTGCTTGGGCTCTGCTGTTTTGATGGGCTCCGTTGTTTGCTTGCATTTGGACTTAGCCGACTTGGATTTAGAGTCGTCGTAATAGCCTTAGAAGCGGCCGCTTCCTGACGTTTTCTTCTACGAGATGGGGAGTGGGGTGGATTATCAAATCCATCCCTGAGACTGGCCTCAAGGTCTGTTCGTGCTCTCTTCCTTAAGGGTGATAATGGATTAGAATCTCTTGTATCTGGTTCTATTACTCCTACTGCTCCTCCTCTTCCTCCTCCTGGTACCTGGCTGATGACTGTTCCAGAGGCAGTTATCTTCTTAGTCTTATTTAATTTAGCTCTCATAGATACATCTTGTACTTCATTTGCAAGAAATCGTCGTTCTGTTCGTAACTGATCTACCTGATTGCGTAACTCCTCAATTTGACGTATGTAATCTTCCTTCGTCTTCGTCTGTGAAGCAATTATGTTCTCCACAGAATGCACATGTTCTGTATCTTTCCTTGTGAGATTTGATCTTAAAATCGTGTTTTCTCCAGTAACTGTTTGAAGGGTTTTATTAGCTTGCTCAATTTTCTTAGCTAGTGATTCCTTCTCTGCTAAAGCCTATAAAGTTGTTAGTATTTGTTTCTGCTTCGCATTCCACCTCAGATTCCAGTCATTGTTATGCCTTCACTGCCATCTGCGACGTTACCAGGCTAAAACAGAACTCTGGATACATCATTGAGCATCCGTTAACAGAGAATCTGCTTATGTGTATGCACTTCATAGATAACAATCCTTCTTTATTTACCTTAGCTAATTCTGTTTGTAATTCATCATCATTAGGAACATTTAGGTTTATATTCTTTCTCTTTTCATTTTCCAATCTCTCAAGCTCTTCAAGATCAATATCATCACTCAAGTCGGCATAATTGAAGGCCATATTGGTAAGTCATAGGATTTATTTTCTCCATATGGATCTCTGGCAATCCAAATCTAATTGCGACGCGTACGGTAAGCCAACATGACGGTATATCTTCATTGATCTTGTGTAGATCTTGATCAATGAGGCAGGTGAGCCGCATGGAATATACAAATAAGCCGCAGATGCTTTATGGTACATGATGATCAGATCGTTACGTTGTCGGTTATTGTCCAACTCTGTTACGCCTCCGGCGGCTGAGAGATGCGTCGACATCACCTACAGTTTGTTTGGTTTCCTGAATAATTTTTTGATTGATTACGTTATGGTTTACACGTGTTATCTATTTAAACTATGTAACATCATCGTCGGCGACAGCGGAAATACAAGGCAAATAGAAGTTGAACGTAGATCGATTGTAGAGACTTATTATAACGAAAGAAGACAATTTTTAGAAAATTCTACCGAAAAGAGTACCCGCAGATTAGTGTTAACTTTCAATTTAACCTTAACTTTAATTACCTTCCACACGTGTAGTAGTAATGTTACTGTAATTGTATTCATCATACACAGTGTTCATAATAAAGTCAGCTCAAAAGCGAGCAACATCTTGATGCAAAATTAGGAATAATTCTGATCCAGCCGCTTGGAGATGGTGTCATTCTAGATCCCGATCGAAAAAGTCAAATAGACATGCAATGGATTGAAACGGCCAAGCACCGAATGGATATGTTACTTATTGATGCCAAAGATGTGAGGTCAGCCTACGGAGACATGGAGGCAGACAAAGGGCCGCCAGCAAGAAATCGGATCCAGATTGATCGCAGTGACGACTACAGCGTCAGGATACAAATACCGCAGCTTCCCGACTTGGTAGCTCCCAGTAGGAAACTAAGTCCGCAAGAGAATCGAATTAGTTGTTGCTGAACGGACCCACAACAGAAGGAGTGGACCTTCTCTGCATACAACCAGATTTCGGCTTGATTCATAAGCATTTAAAACCAACTATAGATTACATATATGCATCTTTAACGGCCAAGTCATGCAGTGGCAATATATAGATCTTCGTTCAAGGTCCAGAACAGTTTATCACCGTTGTGACCGTTTCAAGACATATTTCTATTTATTGTTTATGACTTCTTCAAATAAAAAAATTAACTATATACACATAGCGGTTGTATTGTAAATTATCTCTGCAAGCCAGAAAGAATGCTTCTCACGCATATCTCATAAGTTAGACCTGGTCTGAGTCATACCATATGTTCAATACCTTACTAAGTTTTTTCATCTTTGAATGTAACTGAAGTTAGTAAGTTACAGTAACATCAAACAGATGTGAAAATTTATAGAGATAAGAAGCTTACACATACTATCCCTTTACTTCGGTCGACCTTTATATGTCGAGGTTGATAACTCGTCGATCATCTTCTAGATCTGAGTTAAATCTGTATTAATACAGCTTATTCTGCATAACAAACGTCGATGTTAACCTAGTTAACCTACCTTTAATTGATCCTTCAATGATTTAGCCTAATATTGACGTGGCTTGAGTTAAGGTTCTTAGCCGCACTTCCTTTTTGAGGATATATTGCGTTGATCTAACGAAGTTAGACGAGGTTCATGCAAACTCTTGAGCAGAATCGAGCCAAATCAGGCAAATAAAGAGAAATTAAGCAGATCAATGGAGATCAAGGCAGATTAAGGGCAGCAGTCAGAGATCCAGAGAGATCAAATCAGATCAGAAGAAGATCAATATAGATGAAGAGACGTTTGAATACAAAAAAATTGAATTGTAATAACGAGTTCGATCGAACATGTTTACACTCGTAACAAGTTACTGCAATATATGCTCAGCAGGCAGTGCCACTCGGTGGTCAGATTGTAATCCAGATACGCAGAAATATCTGGTCGCATACAGGACTTAGTCTCAGGCGCGCCACTGTACGTGACATTATCAAGACGTGGGCGAGAAAAAGGAAGAGTTGCTGTCTTTTGTTGCCTCTCTGTTCTTAATGGGATGATAGAATGCGGATGGACTTGGCCGTGAAAGATGCCTTGGCTCTCATATCATTACCGCCTTGGACATAGAGCAGATCCCGTTGCCGAAGAACATCATAATTGATGTATCTGGTTAAATGTGGTCCTGTTGCACAACAAGTAAGTCTAACAAAATTTGCCGGGATACAGGGCGGTCGGGGTTTACTCCTGAAAAAGGGAGAATCAATAACAATACTATCTCTCCAAGTCACTGAAATCGTGCAAGATACCTATAGCTTTTTCAAGCTGTTTACATTTCGCACTTACTGTTAACCACATGTACAGTTTGAAAATGCTATCTTGTATATATATTGATCTCTGCCTATATCTTGCTTTTTCTATGTGATGATTTTTGTTGAAACTTTACCTCTCAACTCATCTCAGGATTGTCAGTATGGTGACTAACTTTTTTCTTATAACAGTTCTGGCACTGTTGTCGGCCGCTGCTACTGCCTCGGGTCAAAACTCTGTCAAACAAAGACAACAATTTGCTATAGATATCACTGCTCCTGGTCTTACAGATGAATTTGGTTATCTCACTGTTGCGATTCCAGACAATAACAGGGTTCTTGAAAAGCGCCAGATTGGGAAAACGACAATATCTACATCTGCCAAGTCTAGTACATCTGTCAAGCCGAGTTCATCTACTAAGTCTAGTACAACTGTCAATCCTACTACTACTGTCCAGCGTACTACAACCGTCCAGCCGAGTTCATCTACTAAGTCTACTACATCTGCTATTTCTACCAACCCTGGATCCACATCCGTCAAATCTAGTACATCTGTCAAGCCGAGTTCATCTACTAAGTCTAGTACAACTGTCAATCCTACTACTACTGTCCAGCCTACTACAACCGTCCAGCCGAGTTCATCTACTAAGTCTACTACATCTGCTATTTCTACCAACCCTGGATCCACATCCGTCAAATCTAGTACATCTGTCAAGCCGAGTTCATCTACTAAGTCTAGTACATCTGTCAGGTCGAGCTCATCTACTAAGTCAACTACATCTGTCAGATCTTCTTCTACTTCTACTTCTATCGACCCTGGATCTACCACATCTGTCAAGTCTAGTACATCTGTCAAGCCGAGTTCATCTACTAAGTCTAGTACAACTGTCAATCCTACTACTACTGTCCAGCCTACTACAACCGTCCAGCCGAGTTCATCTACCAAGTCTACTACATCTGCTATTTCTACCAACCCTGGATCCACATCCGTCAAATCTAGTACATCTGTCAAGCCGAGTTCATCTACTAAGTCTAGTACATCTGTCAGGTCGAGCTCATCTACTAAGTCAACTACATCTGTCAGATCTTCTTCTACTTCTACTTCTATCGACCCTGGATCTACCACATCTGTCAAGTCTAGTACATCTGTCAAGCCGAGTTCATCTACTAAGTCTAGTACATCTGTCAGGTCGAGCTCATCTACTAAGTCAACTACATCTGTCAGATCTTCTTCTACTTCTACTTCTACCAACCCTGGATCTACCACATCTATCAAGTCTAGTACACCTGTCAAGTCTCCTACATCTACTACGTCCACTACATCTTTCAAGTCTATTATATCTACTAAGTCTATCACATCTGCCAAATCTACTATTACATCCACTAAGTCTACTACAACTGTCAAGCCTACTACTACTGTCCAGCCTACTACTACTACAACTGTCAAGCCTACTACTACTGTCCAGCCTACTACAACCGTCCAGCCTACTACTACTGTCCAGCCTACTACATCTTTGTCATCAAGCACAACTCTTCCGGCGGTTGTCGCTAGTGCCAGTGCTGCGCTTGATACAGCTAATTCTGAGCTATCAAATGTGCTTGAACTTCTTCAAGGCTCCGATGCTACTAACACAGCTGAGCTCAATACTGCCTTCACTGATCTCAACACTGATCTTCAAAATGTTAACGCGAATCTCAGCAATATAACGAATCCTGCGGCTCTTGTGACGCAGTTGACTCAGCTTGTAGCTAATATAGTCTCTACCTTGGAAGAATTGGGTAATGTATATGGCCAACTGAACCAAGCAACAACTACTACTATTAACGTTGTGGTGGCAAACCGTCGGCAGCTGTCATCTGCCTCCTCTATTATTCTGGATGAGATTAACAGCCTCATTCATTTTGCCGAACCCTTCATTCAAGATAACAATCTAAACTGTAGTACTATCACTTCTTTAACGGATTATTTCAATGAGGCTATCGAAGAGGTAAATTCGGTTGTGGTGAAAACCTACTCTTTGCTAGCTACTGTGTGCCCTAGCGGTATTATCACTACTACTACTGCTGCTGCCGCCACTACTACTACTGCCGCTACTACTACTGCTTCCACGACTTCCTCATCTACCATCATCACTTCTACATCCGTCAAGTCTACTTCGTCTTCATCATCTCCTCCAACGACTTCATCAGCTGGGTCATCATCTTCGTCATCTTCATCATCTTTATCATCCCCTTCGACCACTTTATCATCTTCATCATTATCAACTTCATCAACTTCATCATTATCAACTTCATCAACTTCATCATCCTCAACAGCTCTTTCAACTACTTCATCATCTTCACCAGCTCCTTCAACCACTTTATCGTCTTCATCATTATCAGCTTCATCAACTTTATCAACTTCATTATCAACTTCATCGGCTTCATTATCATCTTCATTATCATCTTCGTCATCTTTCTCGACCACTTTGTCATCTTCACCAGCTCCTTCAACCACTTTATCATCTTCGACTTCATCAACGTCACCAATTTCATTATCAACTTCATTATCATCTTCATTATCATCTTCGTCATCTCTCTCGACCACTTCGACATCTTCACCAGCTCCTTCAACGGCTTTATCATCTTCGTCATTATCAACTTCATCAGCTTCATCATCCTCACCAGCTCCTCCAACCACTTTATCATCTTCATCATTATCAACTTCATCAACTTCACCAATTTCATTATCAACTTCATTATTATCTTCGTCTTCTCTCTCGACCGCTTCATCATCTCTATCATCTCTCTCGACCGCTTCATCATCTCTATCATCTCTTTCAACCACTTCATCATCTCTGTCATCTCTTTCAACCATCTCACCATCTTCGTCAGCTCCTTCAACAACGTCATCAACTGCATCATCTAGTTTATCTATCTCAATAATTTTGTCTGGTTCATCAACTCCTTCGACCACTTTATCATCTATCCCAACAATTTCATCGGCTTCATCTACTACTTTTCGAACTAACTTTGCTGCATCATCTACTTCATCTGCTGCTTCTGTTGCTTCATCTGGTACAACAACAATAACTACTACAACTACAACCTCATCATCATCATCATCAGCCGCTGTAGCAAGTGCCAGTGCTGCTCTTGATGCAGCAAGCTCTGAACTCTCATCAGCACTCACTCTTCTTCAGTCTCCCAATGCCTTATCGAATGTAACTCTCCTTACTAATACCTTCGGTTCGCTTACAACGACTCTTGACAATGTTGCGATTAGTCTTAACAGTGTGGCCAACTCTACCGCTCTCGTAGGACAATTGACAGATGTTGTCACTAACATAGCATCTACGTTAGGTGCATTGATTTCTCTGTTCGAGGAGGCAGAAACAATTACTACTGCTGGAGGCCCACAGAAACGACAAGGAGGATTAGCAGCTCTTATTTTGGGTGAGATTAACACTCTCATTCAGTCTACTGAGAGCTTGATTGAAGCTAACGACCTAAGCTGTAGTGCTATCACTTCTCTGACGAGTACTTTAAATGGAGCTATTAGAGAGGCAAATGAATTTGTTGTGCCTACTATTGATTTAGCAGCTACAGTTTGCCCTACAAGTAGTTCTACAGCTACCATAGGTACTACAGGTACTACGGCTACTACTACTATTACTACTGGTAGTGGCAGTATCACAGGTGGTAGCTATACCATTACTGGTGGTGCTACTGGAACTAGTAGCACTTCAAGTAGTGGAAGTATCGTTACTGGTGGTGGCAGCAGTAGCGGCAGAAGTACTGGTATTAACCCTAGCACAACTAGTGTGAGTTCATCATCTACAACTTCTACTACCGCTACCAGTAATGCAGTCGGATCATCTGCTTCAACCACTTCTGTTCCATCGTCATCACCATCATCGTCATTATCTTCTTCTCGTACCACTACCACTACCACTACTACTCCCACTTCTGCAGAGTCGCTTCCTATAACATCTGTAGTTGTTAGCACTTCCTCACCTACCTCTACTTTGTATACGACAATTGTTGAGACTATAACAGAGAGTGGAAATGTCTTTGTAACTACAACAGTTTGTCCCCTGACTGAATCTTCGGCTGTATCATCTGTAGTTGCTACTAGTACAACTGAGAGAGCTAGCTCCACTTGGTATGAAGCACAGGTTCTCACATATACTTCTAACGGCATCGTTTATGTTACCACTACTGTTTGCCCATTGACAGACTCTCAAGTCTCTACTCCCACTTTGTCACTTGAAGCGGCTTCTCTTTCTTCTTCGTTGGTTTATTATGATTCTAATTCAGTAGCTAGTCGTAGTGCTGTTGGTGCGTCCCGATCTGCCACCAGCCAATCTTCTTCGACTATTTCGGGGGTTACGTCATCAGTTTTTGAGAGCTCAAGTGGTGCACAATCTGAATTGGCATCAGAAGTAGTAACACAATCTTATATACCTGGATCTGGAAGCTCCACACAAGTTTCAACCAATATTGTGGGTTCAGCTTTAGCTTCAGGTCCTTCGGCAGGATCTGGCTCTACATCCAGCATAGCCCAGGCATCAGATGCTTCTGGACTAAGAGCCACGTTTGGTACCTTCATTTTGGGAGGTCTCTTGATGACGCTTCTTTTCTAAAATGACTATTACTATTAATTTAAAAATTTTATTTTCTTCTATAATAATAAACTGTTCTATTATATATTTTACAAGATTATCATCCTTCATTAAATCACTAACTCGACGCTGTTTATCTGTTCACTAATAACTAATAACCCCGTAGTTAATACGGTTTGTCTTCAGCATGGCGAGTTGGCTGGGTATTCCTATGGGTCAGTATCAATATAGGCCTATTATAGCACCACTAACAACAGGTGACTGTAGAATGTTCGCCTAAACTGTTTGGTTCAGGCAGGCCGGCCATTCAAACAATCGCGCAGCTAAATTTGAGGGAAAACTGGGTAGAAAATTTAAAGTTGCATTATGCATATAATGGTGTAATCTCAATAACATTTGAATCTCTTGCAAACTATTAGGGACAACAAACTATAGAAAGCACGCAGCTACAATACAAGTATGAATAAACAAACAAATGAACAGGGGTAGTGGGTCCAGGTCCGCGGGACAAATGGTTCCAAATATCTTCTGAATATTGCTTTGGAAATAAACGGTTCAACTTAATGCCAAAAAAAGAAAGAATTAGTTATTTTCTTCGGTCAAACATGATCAAATTATGCTTACATCGCACTTGACATAGCAATTTTTTAGAACCTGGTTGGCTACTACATATATATATATATATAATGCTATGCTAATCGTTGCCCATATTATGGCTTTCTGAATAATGTTTTTTTTTTTTTTGTTTTGAAACTCCGTGAAAGGTTAAATTTCGCGCACGTGTGTTTGACACAATGTGGATATACTATGGGGTAACACTTAACTATCATAGTTGAGAATTAACCCCTAATGATAAATTTCAGAAAAACTTAGAATTCAACAATAAATGTGTAATCTGACATAGTCAAATTAATCAGCTTTTGATAAACTTGGACTTAATGTTGCTCCGTGTAGTATTAACTGATGATATTGTCATCAGCATCTCACTGGCATGGGGAAGACACAGGCATAGAAAAGAAAACACATAACCTCTATCATTCAGAAGAATAATTAAAGTTGCCTCCAATATACTACTATATTAGTATATTATCATCGAACCCCTCCTCATCAACTCCCCTGAGTTCGGAAGTTATCTTGAAGCGCTTAGTTAATCTGACGCATGGGTTAGGGTGGAGATTGAAATATTTCTGAGTTTAAAATATTTTTTTTTCACAGGAACAGACTAAGATCTTATCTCTTTTATTTATCAGACAGGAATCAGAGTGATTTAGATCAAAGGAATATCATTAAATAAGAAATATCGGATTCACACATATCGATATATAACCCAATCCCAACATATAATGTCATCCACGAATTCTGAATCGTCTAGCAAACTGGAAAATGAATCACCTTCTTTGGTTCCTCAAGCACCAAAACCGCTTAGTTCTAAAGATAAAAATACCAAAAGACTAATAGTGGTTTTATCGAATGCATGTCTTGAGACCCATAAAATCTCATCAGCTGGTGGTGATAGATACGCACTTCTTAACTGTGATGATCATCAAGGGCTTTTAAAAAAAATGAACAGAGATATCGCAGATACTAGGCCAGATATAACCCACCAATGTTTATTAACGTTACTTGATTCACCTATTAATAAAGCAGGAAAATTGCAAGTTTATATTCAAACTGCTAGAGGAGTACTTATTGAGGTTAACCCTAGCGTTAGAATCCCCCGAACTTTCAAACGATTTTCAGGTTTGATGGTTCAATTACTTCATAGATTATCAATCCGATCTGTCAATTCCGAAGAAAAACTTTTAAAGGTTATTAAGAATCCTATTACTGATCATTTGCCCACCAAATGCCGTAAAATAACGTTAAGTTTCGATGCTAAAGTACAAAGAGTGCAAGATTATGTTGAAACTTTGGATGACGATGAGAGTATATGTGTCTTTGTAGGAGCCATGGCCAAGGGTAAAGATAGTTTTGCTGATGAATTTGTTGACGAAAAAATCGGTGTTTCCAATTATCCATTATCTGCCTCAGTGGCTTGTAGTAAATTCTGTCATGGCTGTGAAGATGCTTGGGGTATTATGTAAGAAGACCATGGAGGTTTCCACCCTGAAATTCGTCTATAATGAACGATTAATTGGCATGAACTTTCAAGCGTTTTGTGGTATATATACATATATATTTATTTAATGGCATGTTTCACAACTGACATCATGCCTGGATCTTGGTCGTTTCGCTACCCCATTTTGCCCCCGGCGGCTGGGGGCGTAGCTCCAGACCTAGAAAGAATACGCATAAAACCCGAGGGGGCAGGTTAGACTCTGGCGAAGCGATTAAAGGACAAAGCCACAAAAAAGGAAATCGAGAACATCACTTTGGGTGAGAACTGCCACCAGCATCCGGGAAAAGTGAGTAACGGAAATATTAGAATTATTCCGCCTTCCGAAGGCATAGTCACAATCTCTATTCTGACTATTCAGGGATAATCCTGCCTAGACAATGTAGTATCAATCATCAACGTACTCAAACTCCCTTTATAATGGTCCCTGGTATAGACATATGCTGAACCTCTAACTTCGCAAAATCGTCAAAACTGATTACTTATCGATGACATGGTTAGGACAACTTACCTCGAAAACCACCATCAGTAGTGTATAACCTATCCGTCTCAGAGGGCCCGCGGGCAGGGAGCTGCGGACCTAAAGGTAGACTATAGGATTTAGTTACTCCTGCATGGACGATAATTAGTCCCTGGGTGGGTGCTAAAAAGTTACTCAGGGGCGTCGCCAATACTACTACTAACATATATCTTCTTTGCTAGTGAGAATTGAGCAGTTACCTGGTAACTCCCTCAAGAAATAGGGGGCTATGGCTATCTGAGGATAGTCCGAATGCGGGTTGCATAATAGATATGCTTCCGCTCGCAGTCGATAGCTATTAAATTCAATCTATGATTTGAGCTATACCCCTGTAAAGGACTTATTGTTCGGTTAAGTTAGTTCCTAGGTTCGCAGGCAGCAGATAAGCTAGAAAGAGCTAGTCAGTTAGAACGGTCGGTAACCAGCCGACCAGCCCACTTGACGACAATAATAATCTCAATAGAAGCTGCTGCACAACTCATATAGCCGATAATGTCGTCATCTCCTTGTTACCTCGGCGGGCGCCTGGCTGAGGTGTGGGCCTATATCTCGAGCGTAGCGAGAGCTGGGGGGACTGGGGGCTACGCCCCCAGCCGCCGGAGGCTGACATGGGAGATAAGTTCTATATATAGAATAGTGGTGTAATAGTAATAAGGGGTCAGAGGCGGACAAACAAGGGGGGTTGAGTTCCAGAACACGTTTTTGTTTTCTAACCCGCCATATTCGGATAAAACCCTAATAAATAAACGTGCATGTACATATCTAACCAATCATATCATTCCATGCTAAGGGTTACCCTACTTCTAAGATGATTGTAGACAACTTTTTCCTATTCGCATAAAGAGCTATTCCTCCCAATTTCTTTCCCTGACAACCAACTTTCGGCTTAAAAATATAAGGCCAAATCTCTTTTTTTATTCTTAACCGCAGAAAAGAGAGAAATCACCCCAACAAAAACACCAGAAAAACAGGTATTTTTGTGAGGATATTACAAAGAAAAACAGAAAACTTGAAGTTCTTGAATGAAATTTTGAGTAAAAGAGTTGAAAATAAAGAAAACAAAAAGACTTGATATTATCTTATTATATATATTGAAGTTTTTTTAATATATATAGAAAAAAACAAGGTAAAAAAAGGTCATTTTTGCTGGGAAAATTTTACGTGAGGGTTTTTTTGCCACTCTATTCTCTGTGTCTTTACTCAAAGTTCCAAAAGGTTCCAAAAGGTTCTATAACAAAGGAAACTTGAGCAGTTATTACGCCTCATACGCCGCACAGGACTTGTTCTATTACTGCGGAATCTCTTGGGAGTTTGTTACTATTTTTTGAAGAAGTTCTTTACTGATTTTTCTTCGGAGTTTCACCTTAGTTACCGAGGTTTATTTTAGTAGGGTTTGCTTTATTCTTTCACTTCGGGGTTTGATTTTTGTTTTGTTAGTTGTTTACTAGTCATTGTTTCTGAATTTTCTTTGGGAGTATCGTTTTATCGGAGTTATTGTTTCTTTTTGTTTGATATTTTAATTTGGTTACGCTGGAACGTTAGCCTTCAACTCTACTATTACTACTGCAAGTTTCCTCTCATTAAATTTCATTTCTTATTATTATATTGAGGTTGTTACTACGAAAGAAAAATTTTCTTGCTGTTTTTCCTCTTCACCTACCCCTATTTCTTGTAACCGCCACCTCATAAACCCACTTTAATGGCGAACTTTAATAGTAATCTTGTCACCACAACAACCACCAAAACCACATCCACTAGTAATAATATGGTATTACCAGTAAAAGATGTTTTCAATAATAGAAAGAGACTTCTTTGTGAATCTGGTGAATTAAAAAAGAATAAAAAAAAATATCTGAATAATGATCGTCCAAATAAAGTTCGTCGGTTAACACCAGGAAATTCCTTTTCTGATAATGATGAAGAAGACGAGGATGAAGATGATATCTTTTTTGGTATTTCTGGTTCATCAAAATCTAAAGGCGCTAGTGCTGATTCTATAACTGCTGCTAATGCTGCTGCTGCTTCTACTATTACAACACCTTTATCTCCTCCCCAACTTGCATATTTAAGTTCGGAAGATGAAGAGGATGAAGATGGTAATGATGGTGTTACTATGACAACCAAAAAGCATGGTAAACATAGAAGATCTAGAACTTTATCTTCATCATCATCAAGTCACCGTAAAGCCTCTATGAGTGGTGGGACTGGTGGTGGTGCAAGTTCTACTGGTAGAAGAATGTCTTTTGCCGTTGGTGTCGGTGGTTATCAAAGTAGTAGTCATCATCATAGAAGACGTAGAAGTGTTTCTGTACCAGAATCTGATCAAGTTGCTCGTCAGAGATGCTTTGATTATCTTGTTTCAGCAATTGATGAAGTTTGGGCTCAATATTGTGATTGTACTTCTTTTGCTGAATCTGAAATTTATGATAATAATCAAGTTAAAACATCTTCCAAAAAGATGTTGTGGTCATCACCGTCGATTTGTGATAATAAAGCCAATACTACTATCTATCCTGATCAAAAAGATTTACCTTTTTCACCAGTTAGTCTTTATGAAGAAGACTTAATTGAGGAAGATGAAGAATATTCATCTAGTGATGAGGATAATAATGATAGTAATGTTGTTAAACTAAGATCACTTTCTACTACCTCTAATGGTAGTGGGGCTGTTTCTGAACAACCTACTAGTGTTCGATTGATGAATTTAAAAGAAAGACTTTTGAATGCAAAATATTTCTTCGTTGACTTGTTGGAGACTCTAGATATTGAAAGGTCTGCTCAATTCTGGCATCGATGGGATTTGGTAAAATACGCAACTATTGAATTAGTTGAAGAAGCAGATGATGATGAAATTATAGAAGAAGTCACTGCTGATTTAGAAGAGGGTCGTTATTATAGTGTGAGAGGATAATTACGATACGCTAAGATAACACAAAGCATATGAAAACAAACAAAAAAATATGAATATCCAATTTAAAAGTTTTCGAATCTAATCATAATATATGTTTAGGAACTGATAGATTGAATTATGATCATCTTTTCTCTCTTTCAATTGTGTATAGTTTAATGAAGTAAAACGGAGAGAAGATGGACATTCAAAGTCTATCAACTTATATAAACCAGCGGTTTTATCTGCTTGATATATAAAAATTTATTTATTTATTTATTGATAAAGTGTTCTCGTCCTAGAAGTAGACCGTGTGGAGCGTAGATAAGCGCTGCAAGGGTTATATTGACTGGGTGTTTTATCCAACTGTCATTCGGAGAATGGCAACGGACAGGATTCAATAAAATGGGAGAGTGCATTGGCAGTGTCTAGCGAGAAACTGGTCTATAATAATGCAAGAGCCGTCGGCCGTCGGATAGAAGTTGGAGACAAGATAACATTAGCACTGAGCAAACTATATATACAGGTAATAGAATGATTATGATGAGATGCCTAGTGATATTGGTAATATACAGACTAATAATCATTGGGATCAAACCTTCCTACTTCAAGTTCATCCGCTTTGGCCTGTAAAAGATCAGGATCAGTACCAGGTCCCTCAACTACTTTCAAAGCGTTGTCTTTAATTTTATCCCAATATTCCCAAAACATCTTTGCCTTCTTCCAATTATATTTTCCCTCTGAAAATTGAACTAGTTCCAAAATATTCTCAAACACTCGGATCTGATTACGAAGTAATGACCCTTCATCATCTCCATCAGGAACCCCTGGAATAGGTGCTATAACAGGACTTTCTGCTGCTTTTTTCTTTATTATATCAGTAGCATTTTTTAAATAAATATAGCATCTTTTTTGAGCATTGACATCTCCAGCAGGCACGAAGCCCGCCTTATAACCTAGTTTATTAATGAATTCCATATAATATCTACAGTTGATCAATTGAAAAAAAAACCACAAATGCCCAATCAGATAAGAAGAGATAAAGAACAAAACACGAATAAAAGTTGTTTCACTTGATATGTCCTAAAAATAATAGAAGAATCAAAAAAATTGTAATTGAAATATCAATTGAACTAAAAGAAAGAAAACATCCCGACAGATGACGATGAGAAGATATATATACTTTCTTGAATACTTTATATCAAAAGAAATGTTATTATTACCCAGCCACTTTATCCGACGCGAGACAAACAATCTAAATTCCAGATTAAAACCGCTTATCTAACATAATTTGGGTGAACAGATCTGCGCGGCGGTAGCATGTTGCTGCAGGGAGAAGCTGCTTAGCTCACAAGAGCTCTAATTTACAGGCGGCAGCACACAAAGGCACCTATGAAAAAATTGGGTTACGAATTTCTAAACACTAGGCCAGAACGAACTGACTGCTGTTAAGAATACAGGTCATCATCCCTCCATCATGAGTAGAGTAGGTGGGGTGAACATTGATTGTACCTTACTTATCTTCGCTGACGGGATACAGTGGCGTAGCCCCACTTCTCCAGTTCCTATCTCTCGTTTCTATAGAGAATTATTGCAGTACAGACTTAAATCACACGGGTATATATGAAGACACAAACCAATTATGCCTCCATTACTATCTCCCAGATTACGGCACCAGCATTATGGGCAGTATGGTTTCGAGATCGACGATAATAGGAATCGAGCGCAACAGACGCCGCCGCCAAGACTGGTCAGCAGATCTGCTGCGATTAAGCTACTACATTTTATTGTGCAGTAACCTAATTAGATACGCTTACTTGACAATATTTTTATACAAACTGGTGCCCATGATCCTGGTAAGATCGAACATGCGGCTTAATCGACTGTTTCTGTGCTGAACCGTAACCCCAGACTTAAGTGAACGGTAGACTCCCGCAAGATGGACTACTTTAGGACAGACATCTCTTATCAATCGGTTGAAACGATTATTGTTAAATCACAAGTTCGATTCAGTTCTTTCATAATGTTTTATTGCCAGTGTCTACCATAATGCGTTAATCTCGGCCCGACAGAGTTCGCGAGCGTGCTAAAACGGCACACTATAATAATATGTCATTATTATATGATCGTAAGCTGTCTCTTATAAATTAATTTGATTCAGATTTTTTTACCCTGGCAAGGGCTCTTTAGAGGAGATTGTACTATTAATTAGATTCCTACCATCCGAAGCATAGTGCCAGCCGCCGAAGACAGCATAATAGATTCTAACGGATTAAACCAGAGAACTACTATCTGCCGAACTAGAGATGAGGTTGATAAAACATAGAGAAAAGGTCAATTGACCTAATATATAGAGTTTAGTGTGAATAGGCGTGAGATAACCATATTCTCGATTGGAGTTGTCTTATCGGTTACTACTATATTCTGCTGAAGATCTCCGACCGCTAATTTCCTAAACAGGAAATTATCTCCGTCAACTGTGATAAGGCGTCATTTCTTTGTACAAACCGATAGAGGGAAATGTTGTGGTCGCCGGTAGTCGAGCATGTTTCCTGAACATGATCCCACCCGAAGGAAATTAGGTGATCTATTATTTGAAACTGTCCTCATCTGAGTCATCTAGATTCCTCTTCTTATGGATAGAATTTTCCTGCCTTGTTTGCCTATTCTCCCCACACCCCCAGACCCCTCTCGCATCACTTGACCGCCGCGTTTGCCGAACAATATCTGCCTCCGGCGGCTGGGGTGCTGGTATTAGGCGGTTTACTCCGCTCGGGCATCCCTTTTTAAACTCTCGAGCCTAGCGAGGGCTAAGGGGCCCTTCGCTCTGAAGGTATAATCGAGTTCGCTTTAGCGGATAATCATATAACATTTCATAAGTGGAACCCTTAACTGTTCCTTTGTGCCATTATCATTTGTGAGCACGCAATACGCAATATGTACATAATCCCCCTGAATTTAACCAACGCAGGCGGAAATTACTAATACCGGTAAGAGTAATCAACGTTAATTGAATCAAACTGCCATGTGTTGCATCATACTAAGGATTTATCAGGCAAATTGCTGCCACATAATAAGCTAGCAACCACTATTTTGATTTACGTTCGGGTATATCTTCCATTTTGGTATGAACATCTCCGATAGCCCCGCCAATATGATTCCTAATCACTTGGAGAGGAGATATATAAAAGATAGGAATCACCATCAATATTTATTTAGTCTTGAAACTATCGTTTGTTGCTCTAAGAACTAATAACTTTTGATTCGACTATCGTATTATTATTCATCATCATGTCTCCTGCTGTCACCACTAGTGCTAATGGTAATTCCGAAGCTTTTGATCTCGTCAAGGATTTCAAGAAAAAAGTAGGGTTAAAGAGAGATTATGAAGACGTTATTCCCGAACATACTAAAGCCCGTTATGCTAAATATAATATAGATACCTCCAAGGGATATCCTGAGGTTCCTCAACAGTTTCCCATATATCTTCAAGAAGCTATAGAAGTTAGAAACAAAGACAGACCATATATTGAAAGAGGTGCTAATGCTGATAAGGAAAAGAAGGCTCTCTTTGGTGCTGCCAAAGAAGTTAAAGATTTGACAAAGCACGTTGGAACTGAAATTGTTGGTCTTCAATTGGCTGATCTTAGTGATCAGCAAAAAGATGAATTGGCTCTTCTTATTGCTGAGCGTACTGTTGTGGTTTTTAGAAATCAAGACCTTTCTCCTCAGAAACAACTCGAACTTGGAAAATATCTCGGTGAACCAGAAGTTCATCCTTTGGTACCTCATGTTCCAGGATTGCCAGGAATTACTGTTCTATGGCCCCAACAATTTGAATTGGAACATGGTAAGGCATCTTTTAAACATCCAATTGGAACTGCTCAATGGCACTCAGATTTGACTCATGAATATAACCCCGCCGGTATAACCCATCTTCATAATGATCAGATTCCTTCTGTTGGAGGTGATACTGTTTATTCATCTGGTTATTCTGCTTATGATAAATTAAGTCCTGCTCTTCAGAAGTTCTTGGATGGCAAGACTGCTATCTATAAATCGGCTCATGCTTATTTGGACGAGAAAAATCCTCTTGGAGGTCTTAAACATATTGAAAGAGAACATCCATTGGTCCGTACCCACCCAGCTACTGGTTGGAAATCTCTCTATGTCAATCGTCATTATACGACTCGCATTGTAGGACTTGAACCGGCTGAATCCACTGCTATTTTAAACCTTTTGTTTGATATTTATGAGAAAAATCTTGATATTCAAGTAAGAATTCCTTGGCAACCAACAACACCTGGCCTTGGAACTTCAATCCTTTGGGATAACCGTATCAGTAACCATTATGCAGTATGGGATTACGAAGGAACTGAACCTCGTCATGGTACCCGTGTAGTGTCGTTAGCTGAAAGACCTTTCTTTGATCCTAATTCACCTTCAAGACGAGAAGCTCTTGGCTTGGCTCCTTAAAAAAATAGTTGGACGAATATTTTTATGAATGAGAATATATGTTTTATAGGTCTTATATTATGGTATTTAAATAAATTGTTTCATTTGAATTTCAAATTAACTACCTGTTATGTAGTCGCGATAGCCAGAGGAGAGCAAGGCACCGCAGAATTTCAATGTATCGCAGAAATTCATTATTATTCCAGCGTTCTCTCTGTTCACCGTTAGTTAAAGTCGTTTATTAATACCACAAACTAGTTTACTGAACATTTAGAATATTCTGTTTAACAAGCATTCGGCAGGATCTTATCCACGGGTTAGGGTTGCCCCTGAAGATCATCTAGCCTTATCTGTCCGCTGTTATACAGTTATCAGTTTTCGTGGTGCTGGCCGGGAACGCATATCGCGCGGCGCAAAGTAGAGTCTCCAGTCAGTTTATGTTTTATACATATTGCCAGAAATATTAATAGGTAATATTCTTGTAATAGGAGCTACGATTTATATTTTATACATATTTACCAGACATGCACAGACTAATACAGTAGGTAATATTCTTGTAATAGGAAATACTTCACAGAAAACCATGCGCTGACATGACGTTCATATTCCTGTATACGAGCTGGCGTTACCCATCCCATGTTAAACACGAGGAGAGGCGAATAGTGCCCCAATCGGCAGAACCTGATTAGATCCTCACTGATAACCAATTAGTGATTGTCATTTGTTTGTAATTATCTAGAATAATGTAATTTACCTTTACCATCTCATCATTCAATATCCCCTTTTAAAAATATTTTTCGTAGATGGTCAGGTCGGGTATGATTAATTATAACGAATGAATAAGTCACAAGTAGTCGGAAGAGAGTATGCATGGTTAATACTGCTTTAACACCACGGCCACCAAATGAGGGTACCTGCTCTAAATATCGCGTGCTAATTGCTTCTTTTGGCGCCTTTCCACAAAATGCAGCAAGTTACAAGTTCACATTATCGCAAAACAGGCCCATCCGTGCGTCTGCCACAGAAAAGATAATACAGGAATATATTGAAACTCTTAAGGCACTGATAAATTTTTAATTTATGTAGAAAATCTTGCTATCCAGCTTACTTTCTGAATCTCCAGATCCTCCGACGATCTTGTAAGATTCGCGTAATTACGCACCAGATTGGACAATCAATTTGATCTGAGCCGCACCGTGAACGGACCACTAGTTAAATATGCATCATCACCAAGGAGGAATGAGTTACTGTAATTATTTGTTTTACAGTAACGTTAATGTTAAATGACATAGCTAAGTCAAACGAACATCTATAAAGTCTGTCAAGCCTCAATGCAGCTAGGGAAGTTTTAAAAAGAATTTATATAACATAGAGAGTTACGAAAGTGACAGTACTTAGTACCTATAATTTTTTCAGTAGTCCCCTATCAGGGCTTGAGTTTTTGAAGGTTTGGAAAACCAAAAATAGATTGGGAACAGGGGGTCGTGTGTGCAGTTTGCGGGGTTTTTTGCAACGTGCCAAGATAAGGTCAGAAGGTAAATATCAGTTACACGCTCTATTCAGGGTGCAGTTGGTGTGCAATTAGATATCCCTGTAGACTCCTGTCTGCCCTCCTTGTTATCTATTGGATGTTCATCTATATGTGCCTATAAAGATTGCATTTGATCCAGGTGTAAGGCGGAAAGACGTTGTTAAATCCATCTTTTTAGAATGTCAGATTCTTCTGACCCACCAAACCCGCCAGAGCCGTGGACAGGCTCTTCAGATCATGACTCAAATTGCCTGCCGGTACCACGGTTGTTCAGTTTGGAGCAGCAGACAGAAGAGATTCCCCAATCATCAGATCTTCAATCACCAGATCCAAGCACTGAGTTGGTGTCCCTGACCAGCAAATCTCAGGTTGTTAATTCAATGACAACTCCATCGTTTACTCTCACTGATGTTGATGATACTCCTCACATGATAACGACTCTCACGGATAGTGGAATCGTGAATTCTTCGGATACAGAAGAAGCAATTGAATCTAGTGAGGATGACGATGAAGGAGAAAGAGATTCTGATATTGGTAGAAGCCGGTCGGCCCTGGAAAACTCGGTCCGTTTAGGCAAGCAGCCTCATAAACCCCGTCTTCGAAGGTCTTTCCGTGAAGCTACTAGAAGAATTAGTAACATCTTCAAGGGATCAAGCACAAGTCCAGGATATTTGTCTTTGGCGTCTCCTGAATTATCTTCCTATAATCTGCGTGTTGCCCGACCCCAGGATACCGACTATTTTAACCTCCTACCTTCTGGTGACAATACAACAGCTTTTGCCGATTATGGTTCGGTGAGAAATGATTATGATGCTACAACATCCAAAAGCCAAAACCAACAAGTGAATGATCATATCGGCAGCAGCAAAAATTTCATCGATATACAAGGAGATAGAATGGTAACGGACAATATTACTACGAACACTGTTGGTAACGGCATTATGCCTCCTCATCGTATCTTCTATGATGATTTCACTACAGTGGATTGGGTTCATGACACGGTTGTGGAATCGTCAAGAAGGAAGTTTCTTAGATCATTACCTGGCATGCGTGGAAAGATTATTAGACTTTTCGATGCAGTTCAAGGCTGGCTAGTGATCACCATTGTTGCATTTGCATTTACTACCGTTGCATATTTTATTGACACTTGCGAGAGCGTATTGTCAGATCTGAGACATGGATATTGCTCGACAAATTTCTTCACTCGTGAAAGACTTTGTTGCCCAGATGTAGAGAATTTTGGTGATTGTCCTGCTTGGATCCCTTGGTCTAAGTATGGTGGCAGTTTGGCTAATCATGATAGGATTGCATTTGATTTCCTTGCATATCTTGCATTCACAATTGTTTTTGCCTATATTTCTGTTACATTGACATTAAGGACAAAAACAGATGTGCCATTCACGAGCCGGGGCCCAAATTTTGGTACAGAAAACCATTTAAATCAATCCAATAATAATGATAAAAGCAAAATTCAGAAGCAGCCACAGGGACTAGAAGAACAGCAACAATCTGTTCAACGATTATCTTTTGAACAACAACAGTCGATAGCACATCGAGAAGGTGTTCCATTATTGGAAAAGTCCACCGTAGATGTTGATAGAAGACTGATCTACTCTGGTGCAGGTAGCGGTGTTGCTGAAGTGAAAACTATTCTGTCTGGATTCATAATTAGGCGGTTCTTAGGAACCTATACTCTAATTAACAAATCTGTTGCTCTTGTGTTCTCTATTTCTTCGGGGATGAGTGTGGGAAAAGAAGGCCCCTATGTTCATCTTGCCGCATGTGTTGGAAATATATCATGTAGACTGTTTCAGAAGTTCAGTGAGAACGATATCAAGCGTCGTCAAGTCCTATCAGCAGCAACTAGTGCTGGTGTTGCCCTTGCATTTGGCAGTCCGCTGGGTGGTGTTTTGTTTAGTCTCGAAGAGGTCAGCTATTATTTTCTTCCCCATCAACTATTCCGAATATTCTTCTGTGCTATGATATCTGCTTTATTCTTGATGTTTATGGATCCCTACAAAACGGGTAAAATTGTTTTATTTGAAGTCAACTATTCACAGGATTGGCAGTTTTGGGTAAGTAGTTAATTAAGGGCCTATATTTTTCTCACGTCCATAGACTCAGTCGTGAGCCGGAGGAGGTGGGAGAGGTAAAGAGAGGATTAATACCATTCCTTGCTGGATGCTGGCCCAGACTCGTTTAGGTCAAGATCGAAGGCTGCCCTAAATTTCGTTTTTGCTGAGAATTGAGCTTTGTGTGACAGCATTCTAACCAAAATCAAGGAATTAGGAAATTTTGTTTTCCTCGGGATATCAGGTGGCATTTTTGGTGCTGCATTTTGTAAATTTACACTTTGGTGGGGAGCTAAGTTCCGATCTTTAAGACTCATCAAACAGAGCCCGACCTTTGAAGTCATCTTTATCGCTGCAATCACTGGAATCATAACATTTTTTAATCCATATACCTCTAAGTCGGTAGCAGAATTACTATTAGATCTTGCAAGTCCTTGTAACAGTGATGGAGGATCAAGCTTAGTACTCTGTCCAACGGATCCGACTAAAGTACCCGGATTATTGGCATCATTAGGATATGCGTTAGCTGTTAAAATTGGGTTGACAGCGATTACATTCGGGATTAAAGTTCCTGCTGGAATTTATGTCCCATCAATGGTTATAGGCGCTCTATATGGTAGGATATTCGGACTGTTTTTGCAGTACTTTGACCATCTGAATCCGAATATATTGGCAAGTTACGGTATTGATAGCGCTGGTTCCATTGTGATGGGGGCCTATGCAATGGCTGGTGCTGGTGCATTTTTAGCGGGGGTCACAAGAATGAATGTAACATTGGCTGTTATTTTGTTTGAATTGACTGGTTCGTATAATCATGTACTGCCATTTTCGATTGCTATTTTAGTCGCCAATTGGGTAGCTAATGCGATTGAGCCTGATAGTCTCTATGAATTACTATTGGAGAGAAACAAGTTCCCTTATCTCGACAATCGTCAGACGCGATCGTACGATTCATCACTGGCTGATTTGGTAACAAGAGTACCCCGGAATGAGCTTATAGATCTAGCTGATACTGCATTCGTACACTTTGCCAGATTAAGAAATATGGCAGCAACTTTACAAGCACGTGGCGAGTTTGATGGATGCATCCCGTTGGTAAAGGGTCGCCTTCTGGTAGGAGTGATTTCCGTACCGCAACTGGATTTCGCACTTGATAGACTTCAACAGTATTGTAATGAGCATAATATCGCTCATGGGGTTCTCTGTAAGTTATCGGTACGAGACCGAGATCTCAGCAAGTATCACCATTATTATTCGAGTTCTCGAGATCTCGAGGTGATGAGAGGAGGTTCTGATGCCACTGACGATTACTTTGGCAACATTCCATTCGCTAGGCGCCCATTATTTTCAACAGGTGGAATTGAAACTCAGACCTCGACGGGTACGAATACCGAGGGCTTTAATAGCAGTGATAGTGAGAATGGTAACCCTGCAATTGGCAGCAATACCACTGACAGCAATGTCAATAATTATAGCTTTTCACAGCGCGGTATGAACCCTGTACTTGCGGAGCTAAGTGACTTCACTAAGTACATAGATAGGGCACCTATTGCATTAGACATTCATTCACCTCTGGCTTTAGTAGAGATGATGTTCACAAAATTAGGTACAAGATTAATCTGCGTAGTGGAAGAAGGTTTATTTGTGGGGATTTTGCATCGTAAGAAATATATAGATTTCTGTCATCATGATTAGTGTTTATTATTATAAATATATGTGAAAATAGCATTTTTTTCTACTCCAATTCTAGTATCAGAGGAAGGAGATCTGGATTTTTTTTATGACCGACAAGTCCATCCAGACGCTTCCTTATCAAGTAGTGGTAATGATGCTCCAAGACACCAACCAAGCTCATTATCCTTAATTTTCTTTGCAATTTTAACTTCACGATGTCCAGGAATGTCATACCCAGTATGCAGCAAAGCAACAACAAAATTAAGTTCTTGACACCATTGAGGATTATTTTCAAGTTCATCAACTGCACCAGGTAAGGCATCAAAAGAATCATACACATCCTTACCACGGCAAACCTTACTAGTAAGATCTTTAAGTTCATCAACAGTGAATGACGAGGGCATACCAAGAGGGAAAGTAAGATCATAAAAGTACGAAAAGATATAAATATCACTCTCGCGAAGAAAAGAATCAACAATTGAAGGTTGATGAACACCATTAAAAGAACAAGGATCAAGAGAACATGGCTTATTCTTATTAAGAATAGTTTCAGCTAGAGCTCGACATTGTAATTCAGAATGTTCTTTAGGACCAACAAAATCAACTACATAAGTGGCACCTGCCGAGGATGAGTCTTCATTACTAGAAGGAATGGTAACTTCATGCCTACGGAGTTCGGCTCCAGGTGGCATACATGGATTGACAATTTCAGTACGAGGCAAGGTTGGATCAGTCGAAATTGATCTTGACGAAGAAGATTTTAGATAATTCGATACTATTAATGAATCAATTAAACCTCTAGCAACATTTAATCCATACTTAAGATGAGATTGTTGATAAAGGCTGAATTCACGACCCCCGAAATTTAAATCGAATTTATGATCACCCGGAGCTAATTTTGTGTCAGGATTTTTAAAAGTTGGTTCAAAGACAATTTGAGTTGATCCACCACCAAGGTCAAATACCGCAGCAGTAGGGACTTTTTCCGAGGATCCAATTTTTCCTAAAAGATAATTTGCAGTTACCCAAGCATATACACCTTCATCACTACCATCCATAATAGCAATACCATCACCAGGGACAACAGCAAAAGGATATTCTTTTTCTAAACGATTTTTCACTGCGGCCAGAATATTAGCAGCAGTTTCAGAACCAAGCATTCTTAAACCAGCAGTTGCCTTAACAGTAATGGGAGTACAGCCTTGAATATCTTTAGGAACAGAATCCACAGCGATTTTTAAAAGTTCATCAAGTGATTTAGCAGCAGCTTCGGGATCTTTTTCATAAGAAGATAACCCAGGTTTAATCATTTTAAATTCTTCACCTAACAATCTAGGAGTAGCTTCACAATTATTGAATTTGTATACATGGACACGTGAACCTGACGAGCCAGCGTCAATAACAACTGCATATTGAGTTATTGGTTTTTTTCCATCATAAGACGTTTTACAAGTCAGTGGATCAGAAGATAAAGAAGATAATGATGATGAAGCAGAAGATGATGACGATACTTTTTTACTACTACTATTACCAACAACAGAAGCTGCTAAGGGTTTAACAGAATTTGGAGATGTTTCAAAAACGATAATTGAAAATACAAATAATAATATAGCTGCACCTATGGCCCGGCCAAGTTTCGTAGAGATAAAAGATTGCATAGCTGATGACAGTGAACTTGGATGTCTTTGAGAATGTCTTTCTGGTTTCTCAAAAGGATCGTCTGAATATTTTAAATCCAAGTTTTGATGTTGGTTCTTCTCCTGTTGACCAAACAAATATTTCCTTCTAGATGGAATCCAGCCTGATCCTGGCATGGAGTGAAGAAGGAGTGTATAAAAAAAAATGCCAAAACAAAATCAGCCAGAACTAGAAAACAAACAACTTTCTCGTTATCTCAGCTTATCTAGATCTGATCTTTATATTCTAATACCGAAAAACAAAGAAAGAGAGAAATAAAACAATATATCTAAATATATATTGAGAGTGAGATCGAGATGAATGAAAATACCCAAATTAGCACTAGCTAATCTGAACCCTGTGTGGTATTGTCAGCTGTAGTTTAAGCTGTGAAGGGCTTTAAAAAAAATCAGTGCGGCTTCAGAACAACGCCGCAGCACGATCTCGACAAAGATTAATGCTATTTTAAGGACGGTAAGTCTAGCGTAGATCGAGATTACGTAAGAACTTGTAGTACTGTACATGTATACACGCGTAATCAATGAATATTCGGAAGTAAAAATTATTTAATGGGGTAAGTATATATATAGGTGTACACATATATTCCATTTTTACCCTATTTCATCAATCTCGTTTCGGTTAGTTAATTTGTGCAGCCCAAATGTTTTTGAATTTGTATCATCAGTGTACTCTATATCTTTAAATAATACGCGGTGTACAGTACAGAACACTTGATGAACAGCGATCGGCAAGCTGTTTACCGATATCCTTAACTTAAGCTTAACTATCACCATGCATAGCTAGGTAAGAATAGGCACGTCTACCGTATCCAAAATAATTCCGAACCAAAGATCGTGTTCTAAATAACGCGGGCTCGTGCTTAGCACGCAATGAATTGAAAGGCTTATAAATAGAAATATATTTGAAAGGTATAGGTATAGGTATATGATAGAGAACTATTTAGAAGAGAAAAAATAAGGCTTAAGAAACAAAAAATGAAAAACAAATTTTAGAATTATTGAATTAATAACAGTCATTTCAGAAAAGAAGTAGCAAGGAGAACCTTAGAAAAAATTAAAAAATTAAAGTCATTTAGAAAAGAAGTACGAAGAAAAGTCCCCCGACAACAAAAGTACCGAAAGTAGCTATTAGTCCTGAGGCACCGGATGTCTGGGCTAAACTAGTTGTGGAGCCGCCTTTGCTTGAAGAAACAGATGAAGAAATAGAAGAAGAAGCTGAAGCAGAGCCTGCAATATTAGTTGTCGAAACTTTGTTGGAGCCTCCAGAACCAGCTTTAGATTGTTTTGCATTTTTGGGTCCCAATTCAGATTTGGCGCCAGAAGCTGATGAACTAGCTCCAGAAGCAACTGCACTACCACTAGCTACTGAAGCGGCAGTAGAGCCTTGCGATCCTGTCAATGGACAAACAGTAGTGGTAACATAAACAATGCCATTAGAAGTATAGGTAATAGTCTGTGTTTCATATAGAGTGGTCGAAGCTGCAGTCAATGGACAAACTGTTGTGGTTACAATGACAGTTCCATTCTCAGTTATAGTTTCAACAATTGTCGTATACGAAATAGAGGAGGCAGAAGAGGAAGCGCTACCAACAAATGATGTGACCGAAGATGATCCTCCACCAGTAGTACTAGTGGATGATACAGCATTGGTAGATCCGGTATTAGCAGTAGAAGTTGTAGATGACACAGTCGCACCACCTGTTGTTGCGCCACCAGTAGTGCTACCACCAGAAGTACTACCACCAGAAGTACTACCACCAGTAGTACTTGCACCAGTAGTACTTGCACCAGTAGTACTTGCACCAGAAGTACTACCACCAGTAGTACTTGCACTGACACTAGTACTAGCACTGCTTGTAGGGCAAACTGTAGCAGCTAAAGTGAGAGTAGGCGTAATAAATTCATTAGCCTCTTCAATAGCCCCATTTAAAGTACTTATTAGAGAAGTGATAGTGTTACAACTTAGATTTGTATCTTGAATCAGGCTTTCAGTAATCTGAATGAGACTGCTAATCTCAGCCAAAATTATATTGGCCAAGCCTCCTTGTCGTCGCTGTGGCCCCACAGTCGTAGTAGTACTTTCCGTCAGCTCCAAAAGAGAAAGCAATGCTTCTATTGTTGATGCTATATTAGTGACTACTTCAGTCAACTGTCCTAGAAGAACTGTAGAGTTGGTCACACTGCTAAGACTAGTTTCAACATTTTCAAGAGTCGTTGTAAGAGCGGAGAAAGCATTTGTAAGGAGTGTTACATTAGTAGTTCCATTGGAGGACTGCAGAAGAGTAAGTACTGATGAGAGTTGAGAATTTGCTGCGTCAAGAGCAGCGCTGGCACTAGCTATAGCAGCTGATGACGATGAAGATGACGAGGTTGTAGTGGTAGTTAGTGTTGTTGTTGTACCAGATGAAGGAATAGAAGTAGTGGAGGATGTAGATAAAGCAGCAGAAGTAGTAGATGAACCAGATGTGCTGGCATTACTGGCGCTAGCAGAAGCAGTAGTAGTACTGGCAGCAGCAGTACTGGTACTACTAGTAGTGGTAGTGCTAGGATTGGTTGTGCTAGTACTGGTGGAGCACAGTGCTGTAGCAAGTAAAGTATAAGTAGAGGCAACAACTGAATTCACCTCCTCGATGGCCTCGTTCAAATTAGTAGTTAAAGAGACAATGGAACCACAGCTTAGATTGTTATCTTGAATCAAGGTTTCAGTGAAATCGATGAGGCTGTTTATCCCGGCCAAAATAATAGAAGAGGCAGTTCCTTGTCGACGATTTATATGTCTAGTAGAAGTAACGGCTGGCTGGCTCAATCTGCCTAAAACAGTAACCAACTCATCCAAGGTGGTTGCTATATTAGTAACAAGAGTAGTTAACTGTCCTAGGAGAGTTATAGGATTGGTTACATAACTAAGAGCCGTATTAACGTTTTGAAGATCCGTTTGCAGTCGATCGAAATAATAAGTGAGTAACTCTACATTGGTGGCCTCCTCACCGTTGAGAAAAGTAATCACAGTATTGAGTTCATTATTAGCAGTATTAAGAGCAGCACTGGCACTAGCCAAGGCTGTCGGGATTGTTGTAGTTGATGTTGGTTTAGTAGTAGTAGATGTATGACGAGTAGATGTATGATGAGTAGACGTGTGATGAGTAGATGTATGGCGAGTAGTAGATGTGTGACGAGTAGATGTATGATGAGTGCTAGATGTATGATGAGTGCTAGACGTATGACGGCTGCTAGACGTATGACTAATAGTAGATGTATGACGAGTAGTAGATGTATGACGGGTGCTAGAAGAATGACGAGTAGTAGATGTGTGACGAGTGCTAGATGTATGACGGGTGCTAGACGTATGACGGGTAGAAGTAGTGGGAAATACTCGCTTTTCAAGAGCTCCGTTGTTGTCTCGAATGGCAACAGGTAGATAACCAAATTCACCTGCTGCAAGACGTGGAGCGATAATGTCTAAAGAATTTTCAACGGAATTCTGAGTTGAAGTGGTGACAGCAGCTGACATCAGTGTCAAAACTGCTATTAAAATGAAGTTAGTCATCATAATGACTTTATTAAGATGAGCTGAAGGACAAAGTTTTAATATATATCATAAGATAGAAACCCGAGGAGAAGGGGAAAGATAGATATATATATACAAAATAGCATTTTGGTTCTTTTCGAAACTCATATCTAGTTAACAGTAACTGTGGTATGTGTATAAAGCTCAAACAAGCTGTAAGCATTTCACTATTCCGTAACATCTCCAATGTTATGATTTTCGCTGACATTGTCTTTGTATCGTTAAACATAGTTTAAGGTTAACATTACCTGTTGTATCCAACGAATCAAAACTCTTTTGCCTATGTTCTTCTTCTTCTTCTGCATAGGCATGTGCTTTGTGCTCAAGAGAGTAGTGACATGACAATTACAACTTTCTTTACGGCTTAGTCCATCTTCATTTAACGATCCCATATAACAATAAAACATAATTTACGTAATTTTACGAAGGAATTGAAAATTGTTTAGAATTAATATCTCGTCCATTCCCACCATTTCCCCTTCTTTCCGAGCTTCGTGATAATATCAGCGTTCAAAATTGACGCATATCTCCTTTTGCAGAAATATGCGATCAACTATTTCTGACAGAAGCAGATTCCTGTATAATACAAGGAGGTCCGATTTCGATTACAGTTGAACATATTCGCGCTAATTGTCTTGGCATCTAGCGATAGCATCTAGAAACTTATTATGGCAATAAAGATATTATCAAGCACGCTGTATTTTCACTCCGATGCCATACTTTGCGGACAGAACGAGGATTCGGTCTACATCTGTCGAAGTAAATTTCAGGTCATAACCCCACGATTTTCTGCTATTTAGAGTTTTTCGAAGTTCGTTTGATTTTTCTTGATTTTCATTGATATTCCTTCGATTTCCCTTCATCTGACCGATCTCTCTTGATCTCGTTGATTTTCATTGTTTTTCCCTCGATCTCTCTTAATCTCGTTTTGATCTCGCTTGATCCTGTTTGATCGCTTTTGATTATCGTTTCGCCCTCCTTTGATCCACCATGGCACCTCATTTTGCTTGCTTCTGCTTGGTTCTGGCTCTCCCTGTTTCGGCTTTATCTGGCTTGATCTGTCTGCATGAGTATTGCCTAATTACGTTAGATTATCCCTGGCTTGCCGTTAAATATGATGTTAAAGTTAACCTTAACTCAATTCTGACTCAAGGGTCAGCTAAATTGGTAAGGATAATCGGTCGATCAGTTTGTTAACGTCTAGCTTCGCGATCTTTTGCATAACTTGCAGTAATTCGTTGATCAAACACTTAATACATAGTTTTAGTGCAGATTAAGATTAAGTATTTTGATCGACGGGTGAATGCTTCGGCCTATTATGGTAAACTGAAATGAAGGGATACATGTACATACTTCTGTACATGAACATGAACTTGTTTATTTCTACATTTTCTTTTTTTGTTTAAGGTCACTAAATATACTTAACTTACATGTAAACATGACCAAAAATTGGGTATTCTGTCTGAACTACCGTTTGTTTCATATTATTAGACAAGATTCGAGCGATTAAACGTAAGGGTGAGACTAGATCTTGGGTATATAAGACAAGGGAAACATCATGGGCAGCAAAGATAGCTTAAGTTACTGGGCAAATGTCAGTAAGTGTTGAGTATTTATTAAAAGAAAATAAAAAAATTGTCTTGTAGCGGTCACAGAGCAAATCAACTATTGCGGGGACCCTGATCAGAGATCCATTCATTTCAAAAAATTAAAACCAAAGTAAAAATGCTCAGCAGCAATCAAGACGCAAATCAACTATTGCGGAGTCCGTGAAGGGAGATCCATTCATTTCTGAAAGAATTAAAAACAATCAGGAAAATATCTTGGAGCAGTCACAACGCGGGCCAACTTTTACGAGTCCCTACATGGACATCCATTCATTTTAAAAAAATTTGAAACAATACCAAAGCAGGCCAACTATTGAGGAGACCCTGAACGGGTATCCATTCATTCAACTCATGCAATGAAGCGTCCATATAACGTTAGCAGTTAATATTATATGTAATTTATAGTTATATTAATTAAATGTCAATAAACCAAGCTAAAATCCGGTTGTATGCATATGAACTCGCTCGACAACTCATTCCGCTCTTGCAGATTTCATTTCACTACATCGGGAGGTCGGAGGCCATTGACATTCACGATTTGCCCAGACTCTAGGCCCTTACTCGAGAGCCTTTAATGATGTAAGAGAAGTCCGAGTCAGCGTTCAGGCAGAGAAGTAATAATTGAATTATTTCCAACACTACAGGCGGCTTATGAACTTATCTAGATCGATGGGCGGAGAATTCACTGCATCAGGACGCTCCTGGTCCGATATTATTATTCATTATATACTAAAGTATGTAATAGGGAGCATGTAAAAAATAGAGGACTAATGTGGTTCAATGCAATTTTTCAGTGAATCACCCAATATAGTACTTGGGTCAACACTTACGGTCTATTACAGTTAGAGGGGAAGAACAAAACAAAACGATCACTACTGGAATAGGGGTCTGGGGCTTTGCCCCAATCGCCAGAAGACCAGCAGATCATTCCAGTAACCAAGTCCACAAAATGACAACTTACCTTCGCAATAGAAGCCAAATGCTTCCTACCAAATAATAAATTATACTTCAATGAACCACGTACTATCAATTCAAATGGATGAACATTGACTCGTGACCATTTCTTCTGTCCGTCATCTAATTCACCTTTCTGTTGACTCTGGATTTCTGACAAAACCTCCCAAAAATCATTCAACTTCGTTCCAGTACTGTCATCACCTGTAATATTACGACCAGGATTGAGCAGTTTAACATCTGCTACAGCCTTCTGTATTCGTCGATTGAAGAAACCACCTTCAAATATTAAAGGAACATCAAACTTATGCACGTTTCCTAACAACATTGTATGCGACTCATCCTCATCACTATCAGACGCATCAGTAATGACAGGCACTAAGATCGAATTGCTATCAGTAGAATCTTCCAACAGTATCTTCACGTTATCATTTTTAACATATTTTGACTTTGCAAATAGATCCAGATTTACATCTTGAATTTCAATTCCTAAATATCCTGGATTCGATGCCTCGACAACTAATTCAAACGCCAAGACTTCATCACTTACAAGAACATCAAATACTTGAGAAATTCGAACTTCTTGAAGAGGTTTACTGGTGGCCAATAAAAACCCAAACACAAAACCCACCGCAAGAACAATTATTACGAGTAATGCAGTCCAAAACATAACTCGAATATAATAGAATTGCGATTGAGATTTACCTCGCTGATAATTATGAGGTGAATAGGCAGCGAGGCTGCCATTTTTTCGCGATCGTCGGATGCTATGGCTAGTGGACGATCTTAGAGGGGTAGTTTCAGATACATTCAAATATTCAACATCGTCATCAAGATCGTCTTGGGCTCCTGGAGGTGGCTGATCATAATCGTCATCTTCTTCTGCCATGAAATTCCCAGCATGTCCACGCCATCGCCTGAAAGTAGCATCTTTAGCTTTAGTACTGGCATTTCCATCATGAAGCCGACTACTCCCGCCTCGAGGTAACATTGATGAATTATGAGAAACAAGCTTAGGGGACCCATAATCATCCAAAAGTTGCGGGCTATCAGGCCTAGAAGAAGGTCCTACAGAAGATCCCCCTCCTCTACCAATATGAGGCTCTTGCTGTGGCTGCCGTTTATTATTACCACTGGTCGATCGATTTTCTCGAGCTACTAAGAAAGTTCCTCCCCCAGCCACAGGAAAATTGGTGTTGTCCTTGCCAATTTCCCCCAATGGCGGTATATTCACAAGGCTACTAGAACTGGACATCGGCGTCTCTCCTTTATTTCGACGATGCTGTTTATTAACAATCCAGTTATTTACTGGTAAGCTTTCCATGGGGGTAGAAGAGGCAGATGAAGATGGTCCGGCTGGAGCCTGCGATGGTGGTGGATGAAGGAGTTGTAGTTGAGGCAACTGCTGGGATTGTGGTTGAACCAGTAATTGTGGCTGTCTTGATTGTTGTTTCAGTAGTTGATTTTGTTGTTGATTTTGTTGTTGTTGTAGTTGTTGCAGTGGTTGTTGTTGTGGTTGCGGTTGTGGCTGTGACTGTGGTTGTGGTTGTTGCTGCGGTTGCTGTTGTGGTTGCTGTTGTGGTTGCTGTTGTGGCTGCTGTAGTGGCTGTTGTGGCTGCTGTTGTGGCGGTTGTTCCTGCTGTTGCAAAAACTGCTCGAGATGAGGTCTTGGTTGGGGCTGCGTTTGTTGTACTTGTAGTGGTTGTTGTGATTGTACTTGCTGCTGGACCTGTTGTTGTAGTTGCTGTAGTTGTTGATTAGATGGTACTAACTGCTGATTTGATGACAAAGATGATGTCGATGGATTTCGCGATTGGAAACTCGGACGAACGGGAAGAAGCGAAGACTGTAGCTGTTGCTGTTCCTGTTGCTGAGATTCAACGGTTGAGTTCGCTACATCTCCTCTCTGTTCAAGCTGATTCACCTGTTGCTGGACATCGACTCGCCTATCATGTGGTCGATCGGTGGGGTTCGGATTCGAATCATATACAAACGTTTCATCCGAATCCGATGAATGAACTTCATCAACCGCAGAAGCAATCTTAGCGGCAAAAATCTCTGCTTTGGATCCTTGAACCAACCGCGAAGATTTCTTTTTCTTTGTCCGATTTATTGGTCGCGTAACATTATCAGTACTTTTCTTTATTTTCAGACTACTGGCTCCATTCAGGATTATCGGAGCAACAGCTAAAGTGGGAACAGCAGGTACCGTTTCTGCTTCTACAGTCATACCACCAGGTGCAGGCCTCTTGGGAGGTAGTGCCTGTGTTGTTGCTGTAGTCACTGTTGTCGTCGTTGTTGGAAGTAAGAGGGGTATATTTGGAGTAGAAGCAGACACTTGAAGGTTAGGAGCAGCGAGGTGTCCTAAAGGACTAGAAATATTAGCAGTATTAGAAGAGTCGGTAATCTCGTCCGTAGGATTATGACCTACACCAGTTGACTCGTTTTTGCCTTCCCCGACAGGTTGTATTATAATATCATCAGCTAATGTGAGTGTATTATCTTGATCATCTTCGTCTTCATCTTTCGAAACAGTAGTTATTGTACTTCCTGAATCTCCACGAGATGCAGTGTTACGGGTAGTTGTTGTTTCTGGCGCTGTAACAGTTTCACCCTTGGCAGCAGGCTTTATAGTCATATTTGATGATTGCTTCTGGTGCCGTAAAGAACGAGAATGTTTCTTATTATTGGTACCTTTTGTATTATCATTATTAAGACTGTTTCCACTACTAGTTCCAGTTGCAGTTCCTGAACTACTTCCATTACCAGCACCTACATTGTATGCTTGCCTTACTAAATTATCACCACTACTGCTACCGTCTTCACTTTCATCATTTGACTGTCTTGTATGATAATGTCTTACTTGATGGCGAGGTTGATGCTTAGTAAGTAGTCTGCTACGATTAGGTGATAAAGGAGTGGGAACGGCCTGCTGTAGAGGAGTTTGATGTTGTTGCTGCCGTGAAGGAGATGCACTGACCGAATTCTGATAGGATGAATTATCATCTGATTCATAAGGTTCTTCCGATGTTGAATAAGTATGGTCTTCAGAAGACGTAACACTTATTCTTCTTGTTCCTCGCGAAGTCATGTTGGAATAGTGAACTCTTTGTAGATGAATATCTTCGTCGTCGTCCAATTATCTTATTATACGGACCTAAGATATGTTATATACACATCCAGATCGTTAGGTTAATATAATTCCAGTTGAGTGATTCTTATTGTTCTCGTCTGGGGAACATTTATAAAGTTGGATAGTGGAATCTTAGCCAATGTGACGAATATGGCCAATAAAAGAAAAATAACCCAAATAGAAATATAATCACAAATGAATGATCTGTTCAGATATAATTAGTCAAACAAATCCTGGATTCGTTGTCGTGAACACTTGATTATTATTATGTATTGTGCAGTGCTGGCACGTCTCGAAGAAGTGGGCTGCTTTTGTCGTCTCAAATAAGTTCCAGTACTACGAGGTCTTGAATTGTCGTCGTCGTCGTCGTCGTCTGCTTCCGCTTTAGAATTATTTAGAATTATTTATATTTGTCAAATAATTTATTCTTCTTATCTAATAGTTTTATCCGACTCAGTTATCTTGGGTAAATAAGTTCAAAAGTTATATATAGACCAAGACCATATTTATTGAACATTCAACATATTAGATACTTAACGTTCGTTACAGTTATCTATATATATTTTATTTCTTTAGCAGGATTCTCGGTAACTAAAATAATGTATAGAATACTATGGTAGCTGATGTACTAACTTTAACCGTTGGTGCGATATGCAGCCAGTTCCGGATGGCCTTACCGTTTGTATGTATTTTTCTCTTGCTTTCTCGTTGGGAGAAGAGCAATACAGTAGTAGTAGTGCGCAATCATTTTGACTGGTAAATATATAGAGTGACAGTGATGAGTGAAAACCTAAGCCCACAGTAGCTAAAAAACGCGAGACCCACCTACGGCAGTTCCATATGCTGGGGTAAGTACATGTGGTGCATTATTCTCCTTATCAATGACAACTGGATCTTAGGGAGATACCAGGTACTCCGACGCTGAGCTCGAGATTGACTGGATTGCTCTCTTAATTTAACGGTTACAATTTCCTGGTTCTCGAACTCTCAAGAGGGATAGAGGTTCGGAATTCTAACATTAGTTCCAGGGTTGTATGCAGTATATATGTGTATTGTATATTATTAGCATAACGTTAAGCTCGCCATAGTTAACGCCGCTGGATCCAACTTATTAACTGACACGGAGACTGAATCCAGCTGTATTGTTCATCCGGCGACTAGGTCATTGCCATCCGTATCGCCTATCAAATGAAGCGAGAATTAGACATCTGGGTGAGGTGATGCCTCAGTCGCCGTAGGCGTAGGCATCTCTCCAGCTATACATGTACATCAACGACCGGCACGATATTGCGTGTCGGTATTCCGGTTCCCGCCGCAACACGGCATACTGTCTGCGGCGCAAGATTCTTAGCCAGGGGCTTCAAACTGTTAACACTAAGCCACGGCGTTAATAATAACGTTAATTAACTTACACGTATCTATAGGAGTTGCTAAATTAAGTTCATGACATAAGACTTAAAGAAATTCTTTGATTAAAATGCCGCTCTTTCTCGTGGTAGGGAAACTATCCAGGAATTAGTTAGGGTTAACAGTTTACTCCGGGCGTTGGAGGTTCACAGGGGTATGGGGTCGCCGACAGGTGATGATTTCCCTCGGGTACTAGTCTGGCATAGTTTCTCGAGCGCAGCGAGAGCTGGGGGGTCTGGGGGCTACGCCCCCAGCCGCCGGAGGCCAAGAAATGGGAAATGAAAGCTCAGCCTCCGGAGGCAATAACAGTAGTGTGTCCCCGTATGATCCGGCAGAAGCAATGCAACTTCACGCGCATCTGCACGCGTGCACGCGTGTTTTGGTCACGGGGTATAAGTTACCCGGCCTCTTGTTTAGCGACATTTAACCATTTATAGTAAGATGGTTAGGGTTATCTAGTATTTTTGTGAGTGTTTTTGTTTCTTCACGGGAATATCATCTCGTGTTTTCCCAACAACAACAAACCCTGATGAACAACTGATTGATTTTGATTAATTGATATTTTTTGATATTGAGTCGGGGAGAGGTATAGTAGTATTAATAGAAGATTATTATTATTACATCCATCTCATCTTGAATATATATACATATATATATAGATATATTGTTATTTATTGTTTGTAAGTTTGCATGATTTGTGTTTGGGATCATCAACTTTAAGTGACGATTGTATTTTGATGAAACAAGCTTGCACGAGGCAGCACGACGCGGACAAAAATCAATATAATAACCAGGTTAATATTGTAAGTGACTTAACATTACCATAAAATAGGAATCATTTAGAGTGACGTGTACAGACATAGCCTCGGCGAGACGGCTGAAAAAGATCATTAAGTCTTGATTAATTAAAAATCTGACAGCATCTGAATGGATATTAGAATAGGAAGAGGTGACTAACGATAGGTTCAGTGGTATAGTGGTTGGTAAATATTCGTTGTCGATATTTATTCTAGTCGATATTACTTCTCATTCGTGGTAGATATCTCTTCTTGGCCAATGCTTATTCTTGGTCGATACATACTTGCTCAATAGTTATTCTTTTCTACAGTCAAGTCATCTATTAAATATTCTGATCTATGAAATCAAATATTGTTTGGCATTCCACAGGTTTTATCTATTTATCTCTTTTGCCACCAATAATTTCAGCTTGTATTGGTGTTGCAGCAGTTAATTTTAATTTCGAAATTTTTTTATCATGAACTAAGAAATCTAAATAATACGAAATCTAGGCAGTGAATTATCAAAATAAGCGTTTATATTTTTCCTCCAATGCTTAAAACAGTTCTTAATAATCATCAGCAATCGGAATCTTCTCCTCGTGGTCACTACCCGGATTCTCCAATATCAACATTTTCTCAACAGAAATCCCCCATGTCCACGTTTTCGCAACAACAGCAACAGCAGCAACTACCACAGATATTACAACAACAACAACAACAGCAACAACAACAGCAACAACAGCACGAACAACAACCCCTAATAATGTCACCATCTAAATTTCCTTCTAATGGTGCACCTCCCACAAATGAAACAAATCCATCTTTAAGAAATGGTATGAACTTAAGACCATTACGGAAAACTATAAGAAGATCAACAGGATTATTGAATCTCGAAAAAGCTGCAAGTCGAGATATTGCTGATGATGAATCACGATTTGTTAGTTCAGAAATGGATATGACAAAAGAAGAACCTTCGACAACAATTGCCACTTCATTTTCATTAAAAAGACCTCATCCATCGTCAGCGCAGGAATTTCCAAAACCAAGGTTTCGAGATGGTTTCGACGGGAATTCTATTGAAATCCCGAGCAGCACTTCAGCATCTCAGTTTATCCCTCCTTTATGGTCAACTTCCTCTCTTAAAAGGCGTGATTCATTTGATCAATTATTTTCACCAACCACCAGTAGTACTCCGCTCACAATAGGCCATAGTACACCAATACACAACAATTTAAATGGATTCAACAACACTTTTAATTCGACATATCAATTGCCTTCAACAAATAACCCATACATCACGTCGCCATCACCATCGCCAATAGCAGCTTCAAAATCTCATCAAAACCATCTTCAACAACGGCCGCAACCTCGACAATCACAACAACATCATCAGCATTACAATAACCATCATCAGAACAACATCAACTCCCATCACCAGGTAGGGTTATCTAACCAACCAATCAACAGTGGCGGGTTGGTTCATCACCAACTAGGAGGTGGGTTGCCTTCTCTTCACCAATCACATCAGCAGCGAAATAATAATAACAATATTCTCTCCAGACCAAGACCTAAATTCAATCCATCTGTCACTGCTGAATTCTCTGATTACCACACTCCCGATAACTATCGATCGGTCAAGCCATTACAAACTGCATTTATGAGTACAGGACTCTTATCAAAACGAAATCGAATGAATACCCCCTCTCTAGACGAAGGACATAGAATGCCACCTGATACACCGTGTAAGCGACCATCCAATATGTCCATGCCTATTATTTCGACTACACATATGATAAATACTCCATTATCTTCATCAGTTTCAGTGAATAATTCTGCAATGTTTGGAAGTCCTGTTGCTGTTTCTGTTGCTGCTGCTTCAGGAACTAGTTTCATCCATGGGAATAACGAAGATCATAACAAAACTGTCAGTACTGGTCGAAGGAAGAGTTATCTAGGTCTTCATGATTCATTACTTAGATTTAGTGTTGATTTTGGAAATACCTCAACACCAGCTGCTGAAGCCGATAGTCCAATGCTTGATGATATCGATCAACCTGAAACGCCAACCAAGGACAGTAACATGAATAACTCCAGTAATGGAACTAGTAGTACAAGCACATTCCGTCCACTCTCATCCATGCCTATGAATATTCCTTTGACACACCAAAATCATGATACAATTAGTGAAGAGTGCGGTGATGGTCTGCAGACTGGTAATATCCTTTCTACAACTCCTCAATCTCGATGGACTGATGGAGGGTCTTCTGCTAGCGAGCATTCGTCCTCTTCACCACGAACCCCAGATGTAATTATGCACTCGGGTGATAATAGTAGTCATATTATCGCCTCCTCGTCCTCTTTAGAAAGTACCACAGATATCTCATCCAATATTATTGGTGGTCATTCCTCATTATCAATGATTCGTCGGACTACGAGTACTGCCAGTCTAGCCGGTGGTGGTGGCGGCGGCCAAGAACCGCCTCGAACGCCAGCGAAAACTCCTAAAACTCCCATGGACCCATTGATTAATGCCCCTGCATTTGTTACCTTAGGAAAACCTGATGTTGTTAATGATACAGACCCTGTTCTACTAGAAAGATTCGATAGAGTAACTCTGGTTGGCCGAGGGGAATTCTCAGTTGTATATGCGTTATCGGAGCGTCAACATCCTAAACTTTCTGAGAATATCCATGATAATCGCTATGCAGTCAAGCGAACAAGATTTCCCTTTATGGGTCCAAAAGCCCGTAGCAGGAAGTTGGAAGAAGTAGAAATTCTTCGCAGTCTAACCAACCGTAGCAGAGGTAATGGTCATGATGATGGTGAAGATGGACGAGATTATGTTTTGATGCTCCTCGATGCTTGGGAGGCTAATGGCCATTTATATATTATGACTGAATACTGTGAAAATGGCAGTCTAGACACCTTTTTATCTGAACGAGGCAACATCTCCCGACTTGATGAATGGCGTGTATGGAAAATTCTGGTGGAAATAGCATTGGTAAGTATTCCAGGAGCTCTTTTCTCTTCCCGAGGAGGACAAGAGGGATGCTCAAAGTTGAATGATAACACTTACTAACAAATTCAGGGACTTGGATATATTCACAATCAAGGCTTTTTGCATTTAGATATCAAGCCGGCAAACATTTTGATTACATTTGAAGGGATGCTGAAAATTGGTGATTTTGGTATGGCCACTACATATCCAGCTGTGAAGGGAATCGAACGAGAGGGTGATCGAGAATATATTGCCCCTGAAGTTCTTTCTTCTCAAAGATATGACAAGCCAGCGGATATTTTTTCATTGGGGATTATGATGCTTGAAATAGCTGCCAATATTATATTACCTGATAATGGAATCCATTGGCAGAAGTTGAGATCGGGCGATTTGACTGATGCTGGAAGATTAAGTTCAGGTGATTTATGTAGAGTAGATGATGAAGGTGAAGATAAAGATGATGATGATGACGATGACGACGATGATGATGGTGATGTCTCTGATGACTTGGTTAGTTCACCCGCTTTACCACCTAGTTTGATAGATGGGATTCATCATTTGTCTTCACAGGGGAGTATGACTGGTAAAAGTAATAGTAGTACCAGAAGAGGAAGTAAAACTGGAAGAGGTAAACGACGAATTGCTCCTCCAGTTCCCTCGTGGGCTCCTGAATTTATGATAGATAACTCGGGGGCTCTAGATCAGATGGTGAAATGGATGCTATACCCCGAACCAGAGAATCGTCCTACAGCTCAACAAATTATTATGTCAGAAGAATGTCAATGGATAGAAACACATCGTAAAGCTGGTGCAGTTATCTATGAAGGAGATTATGGGCCGGAGCCTGATCCAATTGGGGTCAATGAACGACAAGCGAATGACATGTTGGACGATGATGATGATGAGGATATACGCGAGGATATGAATTGGAGAAGGGGTTTATAGAAGAATACATTTCTTCCAGAAATCACAAAATATTTATTACAATACAATGAACGACAATTAGAAATGAAAAGGAGAACAAAGGATTGAAACTCAGTGCAATGGTTTGAATTTATTATTTATTTATCTATTATTCGCATTATATAGTTATATTCATACTGTAAAAGCGATCTATATCTGAACTAATCCCCTCTACCCCATGTCTGCCTCCGGCGGCTGGGGGTTGCTCAAGACCCCACAGTCACCAAGACCGATTTATCTATAAGCCAATTTGTCGAGGTTAGGATCTTGCACGTTTATTACTCGTTCTTAACCAATCTATATCTAATGCAGCGCAACCGGAGGCAAATATGTTGGCCACGGAACCCCAGATCTTGATCTCGAGGCTAGTCTAGGTTCTAGACTTCATCGTTCCCAAAAAGGTTTGCTTTTACAGATGAGCGGTAAGTTGAACTCAACGATCTACTTAATAAGCTGATGCTTAGACCTAAATATACGTTAAGGTGCTGACAATAGTTAATTGTAATCTATTGTTGATAACCTCAAACACGTTACCGAGCCGGGTCAGTCGGAGATCGGCCTATTAATTATGCGGTCAAAAGGATTCACATGTGGCTTATCGAACAGGCATGCATTGTTTAAGCCGAAGCAGCGGGGTCAGATATGACAGCGATGTCACCCGAAGTTAAGGACGGGGTTTTGCCTCCAGCGACTAGAGCGCTGCCTAGACTCTGTTCCCTATAGTTTCTGTTTTTGCTCGAGTTAAATCCAGATAATCGAGTAACAAAACATCATTAAATCAATAACTAACAATTTTTGTCTAGATCTCGGATAAAGTGGTCTGTTCTGATTTTCAGGGTTCGGATAAGAGATCTCTTGATCGATGATCATGCGGCCTGCTAGCTAATCTGTATTTATATGTCGACTACTAAAACAATTGGTTCATTAACTCTTAATTGGCCCAAGAGTTGTAAGGGTCATCCGTCTCTAAGTGTACTGCAGCAGTACAATAACATGTACCAACATTACGGTACTGCGCACAAGTACGGCACCGTACCGGCACTCAATAAATTTAACTTTAACTTACTGCATAGACAATTGACTCTGTTAGTTACCACGTGATACTAACATTATCACACCGGTACGGTACATAGTGCGATTTTAATTATTAAAGATTGCCGCTGAAAACGTGCCTTGTGTATATGTATGTATGTAACCTACAGTAACAAAGGGAGTTAGTACAGTATTTAACTAACTAATTAGTTAACTTGAATCTACGGTGCGTAACCTGCTGTACTTCGCTGCAGTGTTTGAGCCTCATAATGTGAGGCTGTTTATGGACGGCAGCGTTCTCTCTCTCGTTTGTATTTTTGTTGATCGGCTAACCGGCCCAATCCTCCTCTCCGCCCCCCGTATTTCCCCCCCTTCTCCCTCCTCCCATTTTATAAGCTTTATAGGAACATCCGGAGATAAAATCTTTGGAGAAAGGCCCCGACTTTTGTAACGAATTTCATATCAATTGACTTTACACCATCAAAAACTCATTGGTTAAAGAAAGGTCAGATCTTTCTCAATTTAAACAAATAGTCATTGTTTATTTGTTTGTTTGTTTGTTTGTTTTGCTTTTGTGTTTATTCTATGAACATAACCTGTTGGATAACTTATAATAGTTACAGAAAAGTCAGTTGATTAACAAAGAAAGAACGAACCAAAGGAAGAGAAACAAGAACATTGAAGTGGAGAACAAGAATTAAAGAGAAGGGGAAAACATTTTTTTTAAAGGTAGGTAAGCTGGGCCTTGCAATACAATGGGATTGAGTTTGATTGGATGAATACCAATTCAGACCCTACTGCTTTCTGGTTATCACCAGGCATATTCCGCAATTCCGGCCTGTTTCTAACTTATTTTGTAGGAGCTGAGAAGGAGCAGGAAGTGTAGCTTACATATATATACATCTGTCTATATTCAAAATGGCGCCTCCTAGAACTGAATATTCTACTGCTATTTTACCAACCCTTACTCCCGAGAAGGCAGTTGATATAATGAGGGAAAGGCTAAATACAGCGAAACTATTTAATGATGATATTGCTGAATGGTTAAAAGACAGAGCTAGAATTGAAGAGCAGTATGCTAATGAATTGGATAGATTGGCTAAAAGAGCCCCGACCGCTCGTGAAGCTGCTTTGGGTACTTTTAGTAGTATCTGGGCTGAAATAACTCGATCAGCAAGAGATATGTCTAAATCATCTTTTGAATATGCTAAGAAAACAAGAACCGAAATTGAAACCCCAATTCGCAATTTCTCTCAGAAGTCACCGCAATGGGCCGATGTAAGACAATTGCATGATGGATTGTCCGGAGTAGCTCATAATTTGACTGAAAGTGAAGAACATTTAGCGAAATTGAAAAAGAAAGCTTCTTCAGCAAAGATAGAAGGTGCTCAAATATCTGTAGCTGAAAGTAGGAGTCAATGGGAAAATCAAGCTCCTTATGTTTTTGGTCAATTTGAAGCAGCTGATGAATCGAGATTTGTTTTGTTAAAAGATTCTTTGACTCGTTTAGAGACTTTGGAAGCTGATAGGGGCCAAGCTGTTATAAGAAGTTCTGAGCATGTTCTTAATACAATATTATCATTTGAACCAATTGAGGAAATTCGTTCTTTTGCAGCTCAGATTGTTGGAGGTAATTACTCAGGTGGTGGTGGTAGACCTGTTGGTGCTCATGATAATTCCTCTAGAGCATCTTTTGCTAGCTCTGCAGACGAGAATAATGTCGATGGTAATAATCACAATTTTAATAGAGGGCTAGTAGCGGGCCTTCACCGACCGCCACGTACTGTCACTGGCGACGATTCCAGCAGCATAACCTCTAATCCTGCGGCCGGAAGTGGTGGTGGCAGTGGTTTGAAATTGCGATCGAGAGTCGGTTCTATTTTCCGTTCTAAAAATAAACAGAAACAGATATCTGGTGCTGGACCAGGTGGGCGTTCCAAACCACCAGTGTCTCGTCATGGTAATAATTTATCTGAGCGGCAACCTCAATCCTCAGTAGATTCAGCAAGATCTAATGGGAGCGGTGGAGATCAAATCCGAACATCAGCACAGCCTAATGTAGCCAAACCACCACCACCCCCTTCTCGAAAAGTTAATGGTCAAGCAGCATCTAATGTAACCACATCATCTGAACAACAACAGTCTTCGTCACTGCCTGAAGTAGGTGAAGAGGAAGATGATCAACCACTTTACGGTATTAGCTCTGGTCAGCAACAACCTTTCCGAGTAAACATACGTAAGGATGTTATCACTGAAGAAAAGGAAGATGCTGATGAAGCTTTAAGTAATGTTTCATCTACATTACGTGCAAGGCCAACGGTCTCTGGTAGAAGTTCTCGAGGCCGAAGAGATATTCAGTCACGATTATTTACAGGTATAGAACCTTCTGATTTGGAATCACATGATTCGGCTGGTAACGCTGCTGTTGTTGGGCAACAGTTTTTCTCTCAGTTGCAAAATTTTGGTGAACAGTCTCCTACAAGTCCAACATCTCACCAGGACTCATCGGCTCAACCGATTCCTCCTCAGCAGTTTGCCGGCCAGCAATTTACTGGTCAACAATACCCTGGTCAGCAAATTGCAACTCAACAGTTTCCTGCTATGCAGCAGGCACATTTTCCTCAGCAGCAGATTCCACCTTTACAACAGCAACAGCAGCAGTTTCCTGCTCAACAGCCATCTTTAACTGGCCGATCTGTTACTACTAGTGATATATCTGGGGGTTCCTCGTCAATATTACCGGCGGTTGGAACTACCGTTGTTCCTGCTGTATTGCCATCAGGAACTTCCCCCATCTCACCAATTTCTCCTTCCTCTGACTATCAGACGCCATTTGCTCCTTTTAAACTCGGACGGGCAGGAAGTGATGTACAGTCTTTACGCTCTTTGCAATCAACGTCCGCCTCGGCCCCATTGCGACATCCTGAGTTGCCCTTGTCTGAAGGCTTGGTAGCTAGTGTTGCAGAGGTAATCAACTTGAATATGAAAGATGGTATTGTTTCAAAAATTTCTATAGGTGGGGAGGTTGCTTTTGGATTCAATCGTGGAAGTCAATTTTCAGAGGCGCCTGGTAGTATTTACCTCAAAGTGGCCAACAAGGGTGTAGATAAACTGGTTCCGAATCCTGCAATTGTTCAGCCATCATCGGCCAATAATGACACATTCAAAATAGATGTGGCGAATAACCCTTCTGTTGCTGGTAGTTTGTTTGGAGTCCGTCAAGGAATTGTTGCTTTCAAATATTCGTTTGGGGAAAGTACAAACGTTGCAAGTGCCAATGGTTACAATCCTCTTGTGTTTGTACCAATCTGGCGAATAGAGAATAATCAATCGAGTCTAATGCTTACTTACAAGATTGCCGAAGATTTTGACGGTGAACAACTAGAGATCCAGGATCTTATTATTGCAGTCCCCGTCGAAGGTGGTCCGGCTACTTCAGCTCAGAGTAAGCCAGTTGCTTCATTCAATAAGGACCGTCAAAGGATAACGTGGCGATTTGCAGAGACGATTACTATTAAAAAAGGTGTTGAAGAGAGATTATTGTGTAGGTTTGCCACAGAGGGTCCAGCTCGCGAGGGGGTAGCTGGAATAGACATAAGATTTAAGGTGAGTGGTAATGTCTCCACCAGTTCCCCAGGTCTTCAATTACAATATAGTACGAAGGCACATGAGGACCCTTTCAGTGATGAGGCTACTCATGACAGTACCGTTTCACTCCCAGGGTTGAGTTGGTCTCCTGTGGATTCAGTAAGAACTATTGTCACTGGTAAATATACTGTTTATAGTGAACGAAATGTTCAAACGATATAGCTATTTTAGCTGAAACTAGTTTAGTATGAAATATATGTATTTTCGATTTGTGTATATTTTAGATATATCAGTTTGTGGACCTTCGTCTCGACTTCACTACTTGTGCATCGCCTGGGTTCTCACTTTATGTGGCAGAGGTAGGGACGACATCTACCGCAGTAACAGCTGGAACCTAGGTAAGAGCTCAGCTCTTAGAAAAAAGAGTCAGGAATATGGGATCTGGTCTCCAGATCAGGTGCGCATAATGTGTAGTCTATTAATTACAGAGATATTTTCATCATTACCAGGTAGAAGCCTGAAGAGTTGGTTCACGCTCCTGCTCATATTCAATCTCAACTTTTGGCCCTCTTCTTGGCTTCTTTTTATCCTCCTTTGTAGATGCAGATTTTTTATGAGACTTAGATTTCCTTTTACGATTCTCACTATTATCGTCGTCATCTTGTTCGTCTTCACTTGAGTCATCGTCGCTAGACTCAAAACGTTGCTCACCATCATCATCGGATCCACCAAGCCATTTTTCTAAGTCTTCTAACTCAACCATATCTTCATCATCATCATCACCTTCAACGAATTCGACCTCACCGACATCGGAATATTCTTCTTCATTTTCATTTAATTCCTCTTCTTCTTCATCTTCATCTTCGTCAAAGTCTTCTTCTTGAATTACTCCTTGCTCTTTCTCAACTCCAGTAAGAACCTTCTTCCAGATCTTTTCATCGACATTAAGAGGGTTTTCTCCATATGCTCCACTTTTAAGTCTATCTAAAAGTTCTTTTTCAATAGCCTTCTCCAATTTAGCAGCCACAAGAGCTTTGCGTTCTCGAGTTTGCTCTCTTCGTTTAACCTTTGGAGCTTTACCTACATATTGTCGTTCATTTTCTTTAAGAGCAAGTCGTCTCTCAGTAATAGCGACTTGAGTTAATCGAGTTAATCTTTGTTTACATTTATGGATTAAAAAGTTTGGCCAATAGATTAATTGTTGATCGATTTGTTCTAAAGCACGAGAATATTGTTTTGATAATTTGATTCTTTCCCATAATTTAGCAGGAGTATGAGCTCTTTCAGCTGTTTTCATATATAGATATAATCTTCCATTAACATTACGGACAGTGGCATATTTAGCATTTGCTAATGGACATGATTGTCGATTACATAAACCAGAGACATTATATTCATTTCGACAAAAGTTCTGATCTTTTGTAGTTTTTAATTTGAATGCACAAAATTGGTGATTAATCACCTGCCATATGATCTGAAAAGTTAGTTATGAATCAAAAAATAAAACAACTCCTCTGATAGAATCATATTGATCAGTTCAAACAAGTCGCTATAGATCATTACCAATGAATTCAATACTTACATCGTCAGACATAACAGGGGGTTGATTCTATTTACAATAAAAGTCTAGATGCAAAAAATGACTTAACAAACCTAAGGAATGAACAATATATATATATCTCCTCACTAACTCTCAGTAACTTCTACGAAATCAAGTATTGAAAAAAACAATTTTAACAAGAAAACTGGATAAATGCGAAATGCTAAATGCTAAATCAATTTCTGGTTATCGAAATTATTTTTCACCGCAAAAAAAAAAAAAAAAATTAAGATGCGGATCATCATGCATGCATTTCAGCCGTTTGATACAAGGGCAAGGGTAAGTAAATGATCTCGGTTGAAAAATCAAGGAAAACTTGGAAGGTGAAATTCTGGCCCTAGAACCCCCTTAAAGTGATAACCCGCTGCACACTCTTTTTTCTTTGACAGTCGCCAGGGGCAGAAAAGAAGACTGCTAAGACTGGAAGTTTATGATGAGAGATGTCGCGATGATGCCGGCTGGAGATGAGGATGAGATCGTGTTATTATTTACTTGATATTTGTTATCACTGTGACAGTGTCACGGTTATAGCCTTATAGGTAGAATTTCACCTCGAAAATCTAAATATCATGATGATTTGTTTACATTGATCTAATCCGTTCGAACTATTATTAACCGTTCATGTTCAAAAGGATATGAGCCAGTTGCTATCCTCAAAATCAAAAATTCGACCATTTCAGTATATCATTATACTTTGAGAAACTAAGTTTCAGAGCCTCTGGATCTTTTAACTCTTCGCAGAGATATGTTTTCATCTCCTACAAGGTGTCTTCCCTCTTCGCCATAGCAAATGCTCTTTCTCTTCTTACTTGACTTCTCTAATGTTGCTGCCCAAGAATTCTTGGACCATTTTTACAATCTGTTACAAGTGGTGCTGAACTGCAGGTGGTGGTTACTGTTCCTGTCATTGGCAATCTCATTAGTCAATCTACAAGCTTCATATCGACTCGACTTGAGAATATTCGCCAGGAAATTCAATATCATAGTCTTCGAAGCTAGGACATGAGAAATCGAATCAAGAATGTTTAGTCTAACATTTGTAAGGAAATATATATATCGCTGACGATTAGTCGTAATTGAATAAATTAAAATAATGACTTTCTACTATTCAACATATCTATCTATCGTGTATGTCTGTGTAAAGTGTAACGGTATATGTACGTATCTTGATAATTCACTGAAACCAAAAGATCGTGAATACGGGATCTGCGGAGTAAACCTGAGGTCGTTGAAGGGAAAAGTTATACAGCAACTAAGGATTACGTCGCACTATAGAGAGTGCTAATGAATACCTGCCGGGTTAGACCCCAGAGCTGACCCTGAACGTTACTTGACGAAGCTCCATCGCGCCCGAACTTGAGCTAACGCGGTTCCTGTACCGTGAATATATCCATGCAGGCATGCCTGCAGCCGGACACGCGCGCGCACGGATGCATCGGTTACCCGGACTAAAATTCCAGGCACAATTAAAGTTTTGTACGCTGCTCCCGTCTAGATAGCGCCGCGTTGTTTTGTTGATATTTAACCGGATCAGTCAGTGTATGTTTTCGACATCAGAATGCTTGAACTCATCGTCGTTGTCATTATAACTTTTTAGCTTATTTCCAGTTCCGTTCGGTCAGAGTTGGTCAATGAGAGTAAAATCGAGTTCACACACTCTCTATTATTCATTCTAGCATAGAATACGAATTAGATCGGGATACATCTAATATCTGGTTCTGAATTCCATCACAAACAATAATCAAGGCTCATCTTTTATAACGAACTCGATGCAATCCTTAGAGGAACGACTCTCCAGGGCATCTCTTAATGAGAATAATTACCCGCCATCAACAGCATTGAAGGTAAGTTGAAAGATATAAGGGATGAGATTTGGATCTCTAGTAGATTCTGATATGACTGATAGCTGTCACCTCATTTGCTTGAATATGTCCACGTTGAGGCTATGCCCAGACAGACGGGGAGACATACTTCCGAAAAATCATTCTAACATTCAGCCTGGACTAAAAACATCCAATGCCGCTTCTTTACCCCGGCATCCTCTGCTGAAATTGGCTCTTCAGAATCAAAACCAGATTCCCCAATCTTACACCACTCCGGTGGAAAAGCATCCACAGATATCTCAACAACTACAGCAAGAACAATTACCTCAATCTCAATTATCGGCATCTCAGCCTCGTCCAGTTTCCGTGGTACCTTCTCAACAATGGAGATCTAGTCATATGGCACCTCCACCTGTTTCTCCCAAGCAACAACAACAACCTCGATTATCACAACATCAACAACAGCAACAACGAGTGTCTACATCAATAATAGATGTTAATGCTCTACGACGATCAAATCCTCTTTTAGGAATTAATTCCTCTGGAATCGGCGGAAAACCTCCTCGTCAATACACTTTAGATTCGTTCGAGATCGGACGAAAACTTGGCAAGGGAAAGTTCGGGAGAGTCTACTGTGTGCGAGAAAAAACCACTGGATATATCTGTGCTCTGAAAGCTATGGAAAAGAAGGAACTAATAGAATATAAAGTAGAGACTCAATTCCGTCGTGAAGTTGAAATCCAGTCCAATTTAAGACACCCTAATATCCTTCGATTATATGGTCATTTCCATGATGATACAAGAGTATATCTCATTATTGAATATGTTGCTCGTGGCGAACTTTTCAAAGTATTAAGGAAAGAAGTCAAATTTTCCGAAATTAAAGCCTCCAAATATATCTATCAAATGGCAGATGCCTTAAGTTATTTGCACAAAAAACATATCATTCATCGAGATATTAAACCAGAAAACATTCTACTTGGAATGGATGGTAATATTAAAATTGCTGATTTTGGCTGGTCTGTCCATGCTCCGTCATCAAGACGGACGACTATGTGTGGAACACTGGATTATCTTCCTCCTGAAATGGTTGAGGCTAAGGATCATGATTATAGGGTGGATATATGGTCGCTAGGAGTATTAGCATATGAATTCTTAGTAGGTAACCCCCCCTTTGAAGAAAGTGGTCATGCTGCTACTTATAAAAGAATTGCCAAAGTTGACTTAAGGATACCATCATTCATATCAGTTGAAGCTGGGGATTTAATCAAAAGATTATTACAACATGATCCAGAGAAACGAATGCCTTTGAAAGATGTTCAACAGCATCCATGGATTCTGAAAAATAATCATCTCTGGGATACGGTCTAAAAAATAGAATACGACAATACCATTATACAAAGAAAAAATTTATTATAATAAATATAATGCATACTCAAATATATGCCATGCCGGAGCGAACCCAGGCAGCTAGTATGAACCTCTTCTGCCTCGGGCGAGTAGGGAGAAACTCCAGACTACTTAGCTCGCTTACGAGTTGATGATGTACCGAGGGGTCTGGGCACGGGGCTACAGTCGGAGTCATCCTACGAGATTAAACTTGTTCGCCGTTTAAGCAGTGAATTTAAACGTGAACGCTTCGCCTTCTTCTTCTTCTTCCTTTTCCTTTTCTTCTTCTTCTTCGTCAACACCGCCCCTAATGCCCTCCTCTGGCTCATCATTGTAATCGAAAGATCCTGGCCCTGTCGTTACAGAGGAAATTTGCTCTTCATCACTATTGATATCGTCAACGAACAATCCCTCTTCTTCTGCGAGTTTAGATGGCGACCGAAGTCTTTGTCGCTTGGTATTATGGCCATTAGATGCACTAGCTATTCGCTGACGACGATCAGGTCGACGAATTTCTGAAAACATTAACTGTTCATCGCGCTGAGCCATTGAACCTGTAGCATTCAATTCAATAAGATCAACTTTCACTCTCGAAGCGTCGGATGTGGGGTTATTCAGTTTTCCTATCCTTCGAAACTTCTTGAAATTAGGCATTCCTTCCCATCGGGGGTTGGCAGCGGGAGGCAAAACAGATGTACGCAATGGTGAAGATACTCGAGTAACCGGGAAATTATTTTCAACAATGGCTAAATTTCTAAGCTGGCTTATATCAATATCGTCAAGTTCTTGATTATCTTCTCCTTCGTCTCTTTTATCACTATCAGGAATCTCATCAGGTTCTTCGTGGCCAACAGAATAATCACTTTCAAGACCAGGAACTGAGGTAAACATTTCATCTTCTTCATCAGGAACAACTGAACCTTGCAATTGGGACGCTGCTAATTTTCTACGCTTATATTCTCGAGCATTGGCAGTAACATCAGGTTCAGGAACTGACACCGGTGCAAATAGCTTCTGGGTGATTCTCTCGGGTCGTCGCTTCCTAGGAGACGGCTGAATAGGAATACTACTATTCCCACTATCTGATTGTTGTTGAGATAAAAGTTCTTTGTGAACCGGCTGTGACTCGGGCACCGGTAGAGACTCTGAATCAGGGTGCTGTTCTTGCGATTCCGTGCGAGAGCGAGCAGTCATTAATTCCATAATATTCAGCTGTTTTTGAGGACGGTTTCTTCGACTAGGAACAACATTCTTGTCAGTTCTGCTGTTATCTCCTCCTCTCACACTAGTTTGAAGAAATAACGATGCGGTACCCAATGCTGACGACGTAACTGCGCTGGATTCAAGAGCAGTAATACCAATGTTTGAGACGCTAGTCGTAGAATCAGAACTTGAAGGCGGAGTCCTCTTCTTAACTAATTTCGATACATCGGCTTGTTCAATGGCATTTAGAAAATCAACACCATCTATCAGATGAGTTCCTAACAATTCAGAAGCCTCATACATTCGAAGAAATTTTTCATGATCCTGTGGATGGGGGTCCTTGACAGCTCTTGGGTATGCCACAAGAATAGCAGCAGAAGAACGTAAATGTGTTCGCACTTTAACATTAGTTTTGACAAAGTGTGCTATTCTTTCAGGAGGTTCAGAAGGAGATAATCGGTCATAAAGTAAAGATTTGCCACCAGCAGAAGTAATCACCGACAACAGAGCATCCCGTTGTTTGGATTCACCAAATATAAAAGTCATTCCTTCAAACAAAGTTTTACGAGCAGGATTAGTGGCAAATCTGGTGTCGGGTAAAAAATCCACCGGATCTGGAAAATTGCCATAAAAATCCAATTCAAGATTTGGACTGATCTGATCACCCTTAGATAAAGACGGCAAAGTTGATAAGGAACAACGCTCACTTACAGCCTTAGAGTAATCTTCTAATGTAACTACTGGAATATTCTTTACCAAAGCAAGTAAAACTTTGGATGAATTCTTATTTGATTTCAAAAAATGAGATGTTGTGGCATGAAATTCCGATAATAATTTAATATCAAAAGGTTCTAACGCAGTAGTTAATTCATCTTTCACCTTATTATGAACTGAAGTTTCTTCATTAGTAGAGAAAGTAAACACAATCGGTTCCCAAGTAAGCAAGAGTGTTGTATCAGGTGTTTTAACCTTTCCAATTTGTAAAGTTAATCCATCTCCATTAACAATGCTAGGAAGGTTGGAGATTTCTAATTCAGTCCCATCTTCGACCTTTTGTGAATCATTAATCAATGTGCCGAATTTCGTTTTCAAATCTTTAATTATTATCTTGGATCGAATTGATGTATGAATTATTGAGCCTGGGACAACTGGCTGAACAATGATCTCGGCATGGGATCGCGAAACTGATTTTCCATCTACAAAGATATCAACTAAATATCATGTTAGTCGGTCAACGTTTAGCAGTTGTTATCAAGCTAGAAGGTCGTTAAATCTCTCGCCTCTCTTAACTTTTCAGTATACTTACCTTCTTTCACTAATCGACCAATTTTATATGTTCTACCAGGCCGGAGCCAACGAGATTTCCCTAGGCTATTAGTAATATAATCAATATGACCTCCCCCCGCCTTTCGGTTTGCTTCCTGCGGCTCTCCCTACCCCTTCATCTTGGGCCCTTTTTATTCAATTCGATAATTTTATACACATACCATTGAGGGTATTACCTGGCGATGTCAGCACCCACATCAACCAAGTTATATGAAGATTAATTTAGAAAAGTCAGAGTATCGGAGTCAAATCAAATTACGTGACGTCAAGAATGTCGGATTTACCCTAAACCAATTCAAAAATCAGGGGGGGTGGATTCCCGAGTGGTCACCTATAACCAAGTTAAATGGGATGATGATAGGATATATAACGTTATTATTTCTTATTAGATTAAATAGTTTAGATTTAATAGTTATATTCGAAAAATACACTAAATAATGCGTGAGAAAAAACTACCTGGAGGTTCTAACTAAACTTGAGACCAGGTATTTCTAGCTAGCCAACTCATAGTGGTATGTCCAATTGGCTTCTAATACAAGAACCTGCCACAGTAAAACCACATTCCCTTTAACCAAATACCGTCTATGTTCTAGCAGTACGCGACTTCTCAAACGGTCTCAACGACAAGAATTGTGAATTTCCCGAATTTACAGCAACACCGCTTAAATCTGAAACATGGAGATTTGGGAACGGTAGAGCAACAAAAATTTGGGAAACCTTCACAGCCACATTTTGAAGATACATGTTAATCTGCCATACAGACCATGAGCATATTTCAATCAGACATCCTATGGGCTCCATCGGATAAGCTATTACCCTGGCCATGTTGTCTGAAATAGTCATCACAGTCATACCTAAGTAGGTGAGAATTCCTTTGAAAAACGTTCTTTTGGACTCATCTTGCAGGACTTCTACTTCGTGTTCTAACAGATGATGGTGCATAAGTTGATCCTTTAACTGGAGCTTCTAAGAATGCATAATCCACTGTGAGTACTTTATCCAAAAAGGTCTGACCTGTACCTTCCATAACGGCCTTCTCTGCTTCTTCCTTTTCAGCGTATTCCAACAAGGCATAGCCCTTGACGAAACCTGTCCGTCTATCGAGATTAAGACTAATATTTTGCACGACTCCAAATTCACTGAAAAATTCAACTACATCTTCTTCATTTGCTTCCTCGTGTATATTTGTAACTATAACAATCCATCCTTCTATAGCTATAAAGTTAGATTGATGAAAGAAGGAGACGGAACCCGCAGTGGAAGTACGAGTCACTATTTTACCTCAATATGATGGTGAAACAAGAAATTCTTCTTCACATTGTCAACAATAAACTTACATTTAGATGGCTTTGGTGGAGCAGCGATCAGAGTTGCGGTAGAACCAGCAGCACCTAGATAATTGCGTTAGTAAGAAACAGGAAAGAAAAAAAAGTTAATAGATAACTATATATAAAATATATATACCTTTAAATCCTTCAACTGGCATTTCTAATGAAAGTGATAATGAATGATATACTTAGAGAAATGAGAGAAGTTGACGATGAAACTTGTACGCAAACTGACAAAATCTAACTTCACCAAAAATAACTGGGTTAGGTTTGAAATCTCAATCGGTGCCATGACCTAAACCTCGAGAACTGATTAAACTGACAATATATAGAAGATGATGATATAGATGAGAACAATAATATAGGGATGATAATTATTGTTACCCAGGATATATATTAAATGCTATTACCCTATGACGATAATTGTTATTCCCTCAACTCCATCGCTTGAAGCGATAGGCAAGATTTGGGTGGCTAGGTTTACTGAATAACCAATCACGAACGTAGAGAGAGCTAGGACTCTGGGGCTTTGCTCCAGTCGTCCGAGACATACAAATATAGATTGATTGATATTAAGTAATATTTCTATATCGATAATCCAACACCGAACTGTAAACCTTTAAATGACAAGTCATGTGAATTAGTACTGAGAGGAACACTATAAATTAACTCAAGCTGAGCGCTTTTCGAACGGTAAGTTAGACCAATCGCGGCAGCGGTAGACGGATGTGAGAATATTGAACCTAAAAGATTCTTGAAAAGGGGAGGAGAGGAACTATCAGTCTGCTGAGAAGATACTAGAGAGGCTCCATTAAATAGAAACACTGCCCTTAAAGGTGATGAAATATCAACTAGTCGAGGAATTTTGGCAAATATGCTGATATTTCCTAGTGCGAATCCATGACCACCAACAATGTCGCTATCATCCTTTGGACCCAGTCCATTGTATTGAAATCCATAAATATCTTTAGAGCCACCAAGATAAAACCGATCAAAAATACTAGTTTTATCTCCCAATAGAACACCAGATCCCGTCGAAAGATTAACCACCAATCTGTCTTTAGCAGGATCCAAAGAATATGCGGTTGAGGCTAAAATAGATCCCTTTAAGAATGATACATCTCCCGGTAGTCCTACTTTAGAACCTACTGCTTCTCCAGCAACTGCAAGTGAATAACCACTAGTAGGATAATAAATATCATTGCGTGTATCAATATTAATTGAACCATTGAATCCCACTTTCAAATTATCACCAGTACTGGCTCTTACTGTATCACTAGCTGCTGCACCAACCCCTACAACACTCCTATTAGTTGCCTCTAAGCCAAACTCACCCGCTACTTGAGTCACAGAACCAGATGAAAAAAGATCCGCAGCTGCCAATTTGGCCGTCAAACCTCGAATCTCCTGAGAATGTGACGCCCATGGTACTGACTGAAATATACTCTTACTACTGAGAATGGCTCTTGTATAAGGAGATCCACCAATTGGCGATGACAAATTCAGAGTAAACGAAGATCTATCACGAGGTCTAGTAGCAAAATCAACATCTACACTAAGAGATTCAGCACCACCAAAAAGATTCTTCAATCCAGCAGATACATTCAAACCCGCTTCATTATCTCGAGATAAACTACAAGCTGTCCACCAGTATGAATCGGTATCTTCCAAGGTCAGCCCTGCCTTTAAATTAAGAATTTCATTATTGAGGGTCTTAGTGCCATCAACATCCTCCACTAAATCCAATTTATATGCAATAGAGTCGTGAAGTCCAAAACCTTTAATTCTAATTGCTGTTGATTCCAACTGTGATAACAGTTCACTCAAAACTCTGGATTGAAATAATGGTTCAAATTGTTGTTGAAGAAGTCCATCCCGAAGAGTCTGAGCTCCATCACCAGATACTTCTACTTCTTTTACACTAACTGGTCGCGTCGAGTTCTGTTCTAAAAGGTAATCTACAGACGAGGATGAGGTTGCAGTGGTCTATACGGTATGTTAGAGATGACAGCCAGACATTACCGTGCGCTCGTATTAGAATAACTAAATCCTGATTTGGATTGGACAGGAAAGCTTTCTCGATATATATACCCTTTCGAGTTTTACATATTTAAGATGATCCCGTTACTTCCCATACTTACCCTCGATTCTCTAGCCATTGTTTATCAAACTACGATTCTAACTGATTCTCATACGCTAAAATAATAAACGCCATGAACTTCAATGGATCAGAAAAACTGAATTAATACAATTGACGCCTGATTCTGGTCGCGATCTATCGGGCCCGACGTATACCAAAAAGCACCAATCACGTGATAATGAAATTTCTGGTCAGGCTCTCCTCTGATTGGACGTGGCTGACTTGCCGTCTGCGGCGAGTCTTATCTCTGCGATAACTTGATATCGATCATTTCCCTTCCATTTGGCTTGGAAGCAGTTCCATAGATCTTAAGGAATCACAAGAGCTACAAATACCATAGAAAGCACTTGTTAAGAGATTATAACCAAAGTTTTTTGTATAGGATAGTTGTGGAATAGCGTACTTGACTGTTCTACTAGATCTGAAGACGCTCAGATTTCAGGGGGAGAAGCCGCACAGCTAATCCATAAGTTACAATTGATCATGATGTAAGTTCACCATCTTAATATTTGAGATATAGAATCCACCAGTGTTATTCATATCTGACATGAGTCAAAGTCAAGTCGTTGGGAATAATCTGGCTGAACAATTGGCCGACATCATTTATAATACTCCTGATTTGTGAGTAGACTTTTTGTAGTGGCTGCCGGAGCCGATTGAGACTGAATTCTAACGAATTTCTCTAATTCTCTGTAGATCGCATATCGAAGTACTTCCTAATCACGTAGAATTAGAACTGCCATTGACACTTGACCAAAATGTCCTGGGTGTTCACATCAAAACTTTGCAGAAGATCTATGCAGGGATCCGAAATGAACTTAATCATCTGCTCCTATTTGAAAGAGAAATCGACAGCCAGCAATATATAAGAGAGCTGCCACCAATATCGAGATTGAAGCTGTGGAAATTTACACTTATAGCTATTCTATCTACGACCGAGAATCTTACTGCTATCAACACTCGCAAGCGGTTAATCCAAGAGTTTCCATCCGAATTTCCTTCTTTGGAAGAACTGCGTGTTCTTAATATCATATTTGGATCACCTTTACAAAAACACACGAAAAGTCCTATGCTATGGCAACATAGAAGGTGGTTGATGGAAAAGATAAACCCGCTTCTTATGGATAATACAGGTTCATTATCCAGCATATACAGTCGCGTATTTCAGCACCTTCCTCTCAATGATTCTCCATTCAGCCCGTTAGAATTGGAATTGAAAGTTGTATTTCTGGCAGGTGAATTGCATCCTCGTAATTATTATGCATGGGCGTATGCTCGTTGGCTGATTGAATATAAAAATATGTATTCCAAAATTGACCTTTTATGGCTCGCCGAAATCGTATATACGAACTTTTGCAAGTCTCATGTCAGTGATATATCTGCTTGGTCATATCTTGAAAAAATATTAGAGGCTTCAGACAATTCAGACGCTATTGAGAGGTATACTCGTAGCTGTTATGAATTAACTCAATTATGTCCCGGTCACGAATCGATTTGGAGTTTTCTACGATGGGGAATTCAGCGATCTAATTTAACCTCTCTTGTAAAATCGACGGAAGACAACTGGGATATTGAGCTCCGTAATAATGCCATTACCTGGATAAGCAGACATTCAGATAACATCCCTACGTGACTAAGAGGTGAAATGGGTTGCATGAACAACAAAAATCACTCGCCGGAAACTTGTAATAACCCCAGATGAGGGAGTTTATTATCTTGGTGTCATTTTGTTCCTACGCGACTGATGCAGCTTTAGCTACACTTGAGAACTGAACTATTCTCGGCTCTGGATATGATTCTTGACCGTAGCCAGAATACGGGCTCTCGGAGCATGTAGAATCTCTTCCACACGTTAAACGTGAAGAGAGTTCATAGACGGACAGGCACTCATTTATGAAAATAAATAATAATAAAATAATAAGATAAAAAAAATTCAAGAAATACGAAATACTTTAAAAAATGATTACAGAAAAAAAGATAGTAATAAAGTTTTATGCTTTATGACTGTGCATCTACAAAATCATCATCATCGTCATCATTGCTTTCACTGGCAGCGGTCGAATGATTTGAGCCATTAGCAGCCGATGATAAAGCATCCTTTAAACCACTGACATCATTTAAAGGACTGGAACTACTTCCAGCCTTTTTTGCTTCTGACTCCGAAGCATTTTTCTTAAAAGCAGGAATAGAAAAATGTTCATGGAATTTCTGACCAGGTAAAATCGGGGCAATAGAACAAATCTGTTCTGCCTGCTTATGCGGATCCAGACCCTCAATGTCTTTATAGATAATATACTCTAGAGGAGAATCTTCTACCTTCTTGAAAAGTTTCGGATGAAATTCCACGCCATCTTCTTCTCGTTTACGAGCTTCAGCTCTTTGTCTGTCTTCGATAAAGAACTTCTCATCAGTAGCTACGTTATGATCCCTGACTGCTAGGGCATTAGTAACCTTTTCCCATAATCTACGAGATTCCAATGGACCTTGCTCTGATATAGGTCTTACTCTTGGAGGGTTGCGTTTAGCAGTATAAGTATCAAAAAATACAGTTTTGATACCAGTCGCTACATCCTTAATATCAATAACTTCATTCCATTTACCGGTGATTTCATAAAGAACCTTACCTGAAGATTCTTTTCTAATTTCTCCATTAATAGCATTATAAGTACCAGATATAAATCCTTTAGTTTTAAATTCAATGTCAGCAATGAAATCGTTAGATCGACATTTAATCAAGGCATGATCACCTAACTCGAATTTCAGAGTACCAATTAGTACTCCTCTAGCATACATATTTGGCTGAGTGATTTCATATTCTTCAGGTACTCCATCTTTGCCGCCAGTCAAAATATCCAAGAATTTCAAATAACCGACCCCCTCCATAATACTAGCAGCCGAATTCCCCAAGAAACGCGATTTTGGGACTAAAGTACCATCAACACGAATTTGTTCTTCTGGCCATAGATAAAAATATGATGATTTAGGAGGATGATGAGAAGTCTGTTCAGCAATATAATAAGATCGAGAATTATCTTCATTTTCCCAATAACAAGTAAAATGTTCACCTAACACTGGATTCAATGGTTTTTTAACAGCTTTTGGAGCAATATGCCAGCCAGATAAATACCATTTAACTACAAGAAGAAATCTTTGTAATGGGTCCTTAGTATGATGAGCTTGTTTTAATATATATTGATGTTGCAATTGATTAGTGATTCTTTCCAACATGGATTTACGTTCCAAAATGAACGTTGGTAATGTGATTCTGGACAAATCTGCACCTGCTCTCAGTTGACCGATCAAACTGAGAATGATATTTTGTCCTTCTCCGTCAACCTCATCGATATCATCGATATCTTCAGGTGGGGTATTTGAAGGAGATTTAGCTGGAATGTTAGAACATCATTTCGGGTCGGAGGTTCCGTAACCTCATCCTATTCTTCCTGGCCACCCAACTGCTACTTACAATGTCCAGCTCTACCTCTAGGTATGGTGAGTCCAGCAGGCATTTTAAATATTAATCTATTTTATCAGTTAGTACAAATGAAATTGAAGTGTCCAGAATCAGCTATCTGTCTCGCTCAAGTTGTCCAATGCCTTCGGAGTCTAGGGGACACGCTACCGAGGTAACGGACAACCGAGCGAAACAACACCACAACCTCTATTATTACTTACTATTAGGAACAAATAGATGGCGTTTAAAAAACTAAAAAAAAGAGTGGGGATTTAAAAACCGATTATCTGGTTGAAATATCGAATCGAAGTGGCAATTGATCGATATGAAGGAAAAAAAGATTAGAAGAATGATCAATAACTCACAAATGATTATCAGACTGTTTTCTGAATCTGTTGATTGAATAAAGATTTCTTGTTGTTAAATTCTCAATTTTTGCCTCTTTGTCGGATGTAGATCGAGAGAGACTGAGCAAACTGCTACTATATACTCAACAGAAGACAAGAACAAAAAAAGAACGAGTACAAGGAGATTAAAAAGAAGTAATGAATAGAAAAAAAACTAAACAACAACTTAAGAGGACGATACAAAAAAAGTTAACTGGGAAGTAGAAGAACTCTTCTTCTTCTCCTTTGTTACTACTTTATCTATAATGCTGATGAGGATAATGATGATGATAATATATAATCAATTGATATTACTATCAATTTATAAAAATGATTATTAAATATCGCAATCTTCTTCTATCTTATCTAATTATGAAAGAACTTGTGTCGTAACTAAGAAAGAAGAGAGATAGAAAAAAATAAAAAAATATTAAGAAGTTGAGATGCTTCGTTCAGAAGAGAGATGCGTTTTGGAAATTAAATGGCTGTGGCCTAGCCCTGTGATGTAGTTTGGCTGGTATAATCGGTAGTACGCAGTAGCAAGTTACGCGGTAGTAGAAGTAACTACCTAGTTAAGTAGTATTGTTCTCTGTGTTCTAGCCTTGTACCAATACGTATATACGTTATTAATTATAGTGCATGGGAGAATGATGACGATTACATTAGAATGCTCCGTAGACTAGACAAGTGACGATTGAGATGAGGGACCAAGTCAATTGTTCGTTAACTGTTAACTTAAAGTTAATGGGGATTCGGTGCTATGAAATGAAGTGAAGTCTTATAAGTTACTCTACCTACTGCCGAATGACTAACCGATGATGCAGCAAATATATTTTGTACTTATCGAGTCACTGGTACATATGTAACTACAGTACCACGGAACAATCCATGTATATAGAGGAAATTAGTGGAATAGTAGTACTGGAACAGCGGAACAGTTACAATTAAGCTATCGTATGCGTATTGTGCGTTTGTACGTACCGGGCAATGACAGGATGGGGGTCTAAACAGAGACGGCTAGCCGACTGAGTTTATCTACCGCTCCGAACACGGAATGCACGGAGTATATTTTGTTCCAGTACGGTCGACCGTACACTTACAGAGAACAGGAGAGTTATATTGGAACCAGCTACTTTACTTGGTCAGCTAAAAATAATAAATATCTTATACAATAGCATGAGAACATAATCAATCTCAAAGAAAAAGAATAACAACAGAATATTCATTATTTACAGTTGCTTAAATGCCAAGCTAATTTGAGGGCTAGTGTGTACCGGTACGGTCCGAACTTTGTTACCATAAGAAATAACCTACCGCTTTTGACACTGCAGTAAGTAATTTAACGGTGGTTTAGGGTCCTTTAACGGAAACAGTTAAAACTGCGATCCGTGTGGTAACACAATGAAATTAACCTTTAGGGTTCAGATCAATATTTTTACTAGCTGACGATTTGGGTTAGGAAATTTGGCTTGGCTTGACGGCTGGTTATCGATTGCTCGATCGATAGATACCTGTTATATGTGTCTGGTGATGTCCGACCCTCGAGCGTAGCGAGAGCGAGGGGTCTGGGGCTGCGCCCCAGCTGCCATTGTAGTCTCTGGAAGTCGTAAGAGATCAGGGGTTCTCCTTTGAGACGAGTCTCTTCTCCCAATGTAATCACGCCTGATAGCACTGGCAGCTTGCTTGATCGGGCCGGCTCGTGTGCGCACGTCTATCCCTGATTCGGCTAGAGTATACCTCTTTGATTGTAATTAGTTGACGGCAAGTCTTCTTTTTCTAAGACAATTCCCCTTGAACCCAATAGCAGCCAAATCAAGGGGTCAACTTCGACCAAAAAAATATTATATTAAGTGAGCGGGGTCAGGGGGTCTGCATGATTCAAATTTGGATGAGGGGTTGAAACAACTGTCACGAGGAAAGGCGTCGCATGATATCGAGCCGGCCGGAGGATAATCGTCGAATAGATATTTTTATCACTTGAAGTTAAAAAAAAATTGGGAACTATTTCGGACCGAAAAGTGATTAATGTTGTTATAATAATATATATCTTTAAAGATTATTTCAGACCTACAATTAAAATCCCATACTAAATGCTTGCTGCATGCACGCTGGACGCCAGTGAACTTTATTTGAACCCTGCAGTAAAGTCCCTGGTCACCAGAACTCATCCATCTTCCTAGTATTATAAATTTATAATGAATTCTCATTCCTTAATGGAAGTACTTTATTTAAGTTTGTGAGATGAAGATTACCGGGCCAAATCAGCATTGGTCTGGCAGATCTACATTATGAGCAAAATAATAAGATTATTGGTTGATCATCATTCAGCCGCTATTATTTTGACCTAATATAAAACATTCATCGTTAAGAACATCAATCGTTAAATGTCACAACCGTAATACCAGTGATTGATTGATTATCATTTATTGTCCAGCTTAGTATAGACATCTAAATTCAAATACATGAACATTCTAATAAATCACCTATACTATTTCCTACTGGCTTAAGAAGACTGTTACATCACTATTGAAAACTTCAAGGGAATAGAATATCGAAATCTCAGTTTAAATCAAAAAAAAGTAATTTCAGTTCAAAATATTCAGACGCCGCAATGAGTGCGGCTTTAAAGGTTTTCCCGGAAATACGAGTCAAAAAATTGATTTTCAAGAAATTTCGCCGTTGTAGTATAGTGGTTAGTACACTTCGTTGTGGTTTACTACAATTCCGAAGAAACCCAGGCTCGATTCCTGGCAACGGCACATTTTTTTAGAATGCCATTATTTTTTGTTATTAACGGGGAGCCAACCGCAATATCGCTGAGCTACTCAGCTACCAACGTACTGGTCGGACGCATTTAAAAACAAATTGCTGTTATTACTATTACTAACTATTACTACTGACTATTTAATACTAATAAATTCATCCTCTTCTTAATGCTCGAGAATAGAAAGATTGCCGGTAATAACAACATTCTCAAGAACACTACCTTTAGGAATATCAATCTTTTTACCTTCTTCACAAACAATAATAACAGTTCCCTTTAAAGTAATTCCTTTACCAAGAAAAACATTACCAGTAATAGTCAAATGATCTAACTCGACAATTTGAGGAATATGAGGAATACGAGATTGGAAATCACTAACTTTCTTAAAATGAGGACCTAATTTAATCAGTGGAGCTCCACCATATCGAAGTGCAGAAATTTCCAAACGACCTTGACTTAAAGAATATAAATCAGATTTAACCAACAACAAATCAGAGGTAGTTTTAACCGGTAAGAACCGACGACGAGGTACATTAACTCCATGAGCACCTTTAAAATGACGGATAGCAGCACCAACAGCAGTTTCAAGCTGTAAAACTTGGAAATCATTATTACCAATAGAAATAGTTTTTGAATTAGGAATAATTTCCATAGCTAATTCATTTTTTTCAAGAATACGCTTAATTGCTTTTAAATTAATCCAAAGATTATTGGTATTGAAATATTTAAATTTCTTAATCGATTTAAAATCTTCAACATGTTCTTTAGGAACTTGAGCAATTTCCAAAAGACGTACACTACCATCATAATCAATAATAGTACCACCTTTAACATCAGCACGGGTTTTATCAGTTAATTCCATAATATATTCTGCTTCATTCTCAATCATATGTTTCAAAATAGGGAAATCAACTACAGCACCTAAGTTATCGCCATTGGATACAAACAAAATTTCTTTTCCTTCAGCAATTAATTCATCCAAAACCCCCGAAGCAGAAATTGATTCAAAAAGATCACCATGGCCGGGCGGATACCAAGAATCGATTCTATCTTCATAATCTTTTGGTACAGGCAACAAAGAATCCTTGAAAACACGAGGAAAACGAGATTGATTAAAAGTCTTAATTCTAATTTTATGACCTTGATATTTTTTAATGATTGTTGAAGTATCTTCATCAGTATTAAAAGAATTCATTAGAATAAAAGGAACATCAGCATCAAATTGACGATTCAAATGTTCTATTTGTCTAACAGCCAAATCCAAGAAAGATTTACCGTCACGAACTTCAATAATTGATTTTGGACCTACACAACCCATTGTAGTACCCAATCCACCATTAAGCTTTAAAACTGCTAATTTCTGCAAATATTTAGATTCCAGCACACTATCATCAGGAGTAGCTTGAGCTAAAGAGTTATAATCAACCACTTGTTCAGGATTTGGAGGTTGAATACGATCCCATTCCAGAGTATTTCCTTTTGCCGAATCTAATAAATAACGGCGGAAAATAGAAAAGAAATTATCCATTTCATTTTCAAATCTTATTTTTTGGGGTTTATCTTCTACTGAATCAGCCAATTTATTAAGAGCATTACGCATTTGACTTGCAGCAACAGTAGTAGCACTTGTGTCAAAGGCAAAAGCCGATTGACTTTTCAAGTGTTTTTTAGGCAATAAAATATCTGACATAGTGATGGATTCGAAGTTTATCAAACTGTGTAGATTCCAATAGTGCAGTATCTAACAGTGTACAAGTATATATACAATATTTATAATTTTTGTTGAGTTTTGAGTTTTAGTGTTGAGTGAATTAATATGATAAAGAAAAACAATTACAAAAGTCGAAAATGATAACTCACAACTCACAAAATGATATATCGTAACTAATCAGATGTTAGTTGCTAATATGAACTGGTTAGTTGCTATAAATCAACCGCTCAATATTCAAATTCAATTTTACTTTCTTCCCTCCCGTAAACGCCAATAAACTGCTCGCGATATATAAGCGGAGTTTTAAAATTCGAGATCTATTTGAATTTCCACAACTTGGACTGGACTATGGATTCAAGAGTCATTATATCAGTGGATGTACTTCAATTGCTATGTGAATTCTCGGAATAAAATCTCCATTTCATTAAATTCAATTCCAATCAATCGAATCAACCCATTTCTATCCTCTTCTTCTTTACTCACCTGTTTCAACTATCAATTCGCTTGTAGCTTTTATATGATAGAATTTAAAGGAGGAAAGGAACAAACAAACTTCTTACCCCTCCATATTTATATACACAATAGAGTGGTCCGGTAGTAGTGTCTATATGCTGCTAACTTTAAACGTGAGTTCCCACTGTAACGCTGTTAACTAATTACCTTTTGTGTGCTGCAGCATGCATGCTTCAAATATATAACGTGGTCCTTCCCAATGAAGATCATCTTCAACCTAACCTTGATAGCACGGTGGGTTGTAATCAGCACAACGCGTATTATATACTGTAGACAGGTGGTGAAAATCAGGTCAACGACAAAGACGATCTAGGGGTTTGATATTGCTTATTATTATTTAAAAGCAAGTTAAGTAACTAAACATATTATATTTCTTTTGGTCTTCTTCTCTAGTCTCCAGAATCTCGACTGGTGCTACTTCGCTCGGTCTCCCTTCACCGATAATAGCCCGAACCTCCCTCCTCCCTTCTCCCTTGATCGTCATTTCACGTCTGGCGGCTAGGACATCATTGCCTTGCCCCAAAGTCTCCGGGATTCTTGATTATCTTCTCAAATCATTGAACTGATTTGCCAGACTTTATATTGATTTTTGAATGTCATGGAGTTAGTTCGACACTTGGCCACGGGGGTGGGGTCAATGTAAAGAGAATAATTTTATGTTGAGCATAAAGTTCGATTCTTTAATTAGATCTTTTGCTTCAGATCACGTTATGCACGTCCATTTTATATATATATACACACATGTATATGTATATGAACCCAACGCACGCCCGGCTATTTAATTGGCAGACAATTGGCTTCCCCGCATACCGCCTCGATTCAGACGGGCAAATGGAATGTTCTAGTTGTGCAACCGAAGTTCTCTCTTTCACTACTAACGAACAGATATAAGTATAATGTAAACAAGCAACTTTACAGAATTGGAACCAGTGAGTTCATTCAGGGTCAGGGAGGGAGAAATCAAGCTGAGCGCTGTTGCTTTGCGCATGTTCCTTCGGAGCCGTTTCTTAGTGGCTGAAATACCGAGCAACCAACTAACTTAGTAACAAATTATGTAATCATTCATCAGAGGGGACTTCAACATCTCGCAAATATCCGGCTGATTATAGGCATTGTTTGGCTCACTCGATTAATATAGACCGTGAATACTACCATGGTAAGAATTTCGAGGGAACATGCCATGGGGTCTGGAGCCACGCTCCAGTTGCCGGAGGCAGGAAAACTTAATATTCGTGGTCGATGACCGTTGATTCCGTGGACCAACCGCGGCGGGATAAGGAACGATTGCTACTTTTCTGGGTGAAGAAAGATCAAGAGAAGAGCAGATTGAATAATAGTAAAGAAAATTCAAATGAAAGAAAATAACTACTCTCCGAATAACAGAAGTAGGTCTGGGATGTAGTTTTTCTGGCGGAAGGGAAACCTCCAAAGGGAGAGACACAAATTTGTGAACCAACCGGTCGGTCCAAGAGCAAAATATAGGTTCATAAAATGCTCCTGAGTGGCGGCGGGAGATAGAGGATGAATAACACTTATTTATTAATATTTGAAGAAAAGATATACACTACTGTAGGAAGTTGGTTAACCATGTATACATATGCATAACGTTTGATCATCATCTAACGGCTTTGCAGGACAATACATTTTTGACAGTTTCTTGTCATATATACAGTGTATGAACTATATTTAAAGGAGGGTTGTCGATCAGTACAGGAAAATGCGATGGAAATATATCCAAAATGTCCCTATCGCGAAAAGCTTATCACCCCTTCATGAACTTTCTCCGGAGTAAAGTTTTGCCTCTGGCGCCTGGCCTCTCGGCACCTCGAGATTCTTGGATATTTACGATCCTGGAGTGAGACGATCCCAGCCCCCGGAAGAAGTGATCTGTATTTCGGAAGTTCGGATCTGTTTACCTATTCAAACTTATCGGACCCTTACTTATCGCAATTAATTTCACGAAACTTCTTTTTCAAGGAATGATAGTCGACGATGAGATTTCCCTCGGGGGATTAAGAAAAACTCGAGGGCCGGCAGGGAGATGAGCAACTACTGCGGCTAAATATATGGGCTATTATTGATCAGCCAAATTATACTGGACTACAAGACATTTTTGACAGTTAACCCTATCCCCAGTACTTAAATGGTTGAGATACCAGCGATCTCTTGTATCTCCGCTTTAATCCGTGTGCCCGCGGGCAGTAGCAGCACCCTTAAGAGATAAGTCACTCTGTAGCGCCATGACGTAACGAACGATCGATCGACTCATTCAGATAACCCGCGCGAGCTAAAGTGTTCGGACTCTCGACTTCCGCTCCGTTCAAATCATGTACTGTTATCCACCACAATACAATTAAAAGTTTCGACTCGGAGCCAGGGCCAGAAGCAGTGGTGACTTCGTACACGGCTGTACTAATGTTAGTCTAATCGCCATACCTGGTCTAGGCCGTCAAGAATAATCAAATTGACTTGACGGCTCACCACATCGTATTAATAAGATATTTACAGATATTTTTTTTTGGGCGCGGGCACTGAATAATTTTGTAATTATATTCGCGTTAACAATATTACTCACTTAATGTTAAAGCTTAAAATAATGTAAAGTACCGCATCAGGTACCGGCATTATGAAACACTAACACGATTAGCTAATACAGTGGTTCTGGCCAACGGATGTTAAGGTATTAGTCAGTGGAAGTGAGTGGGGTAGATGGATAACATCTCCGAAAACTCAAGCCACAAATTTGATGTGCATATATGATTTTGTCGATTGAAACTTTACTACAACTGGCCGGTATCTAACAATGGGTTGAGTGAACTTTAAACGTAACAACCAGCCTTCGATATTACTATGCAGCGGAAAATCCTAACATGGTCGAAGTCGGGTTAGTAGTGCCGCTATTATGGGCCATTTTCATACTAGCCGCTTCAATGGAGAGGGGGAGTCGATTTGGAATTTTCAGCAAATAAAAATATATAAAAGGAACTAAATCTTTTGATCTTGAACAATTAAATTTTATTTTTGATATAACAAATTATTCTTATCAAAGGAATTAATTACTATTATCAATTACTTGTACTACTTTAAAAATGTCTAAATACGGTTTTGATGCAGTCCCAATCGATGTTCAAGCTCATCTCAAAGGCAGACCTTATATTAACCCTCCTACTAAGCAATCAATTGAATCATTAAAGATACCCAATTCTCCAACTGCTAAAAAGGTTATTGATCATGCCAAATCTGAATTACCTTTGCCAGCTTTTAATCACTCTATGAGAGTTTATTTATATGGAATAGCAATTCTCAAAGATCAGTTCCCTGATTGGAGCATTGATCCTGAAGTTTATTTATCTACTTGTTTATTTCATGATATTGGCACCACGCCTGCTAATATTAAAGCGACTAAACTATCTTTTGAATTTTATGGTGGTAATTTAGCTCATAATTTTATTCTAAAAGAAACAAATGATCAGGATTATGCAGAAGCTGCCAGTGAAGCTATCATTCGTCACCAGGATCTTGGAACTGTAGGAAATATTACAAGTCTTGGATTTTTATTGCAACTCACTACTGTTTTAGATAATGCTGGTTTGAATACTGGTGTCATTGATCCTGATACTGTTACTGCAATTAATGACGCTTATCCTCGTCATGATTGGTTGAACTGTTTTGCTAATGTAATTGATAGTGAATTTGCTGCTAAACCTTGGTGTCATACCACTGCTCTTGGTATTGACAAGTTTAAAGGCATGGTACATGGTAATGAATACATGAAGAAGTATGAACATTGACTTGTAAATAAATGTAAATCTTCACATTTGTAATGAATAACTTAAACAAGAACTTGACTTTATAATACAGAATATAATATGTGGGTATTTCTTTAGTGTTTTCATATATCTGATTCAGTCCACTTGCTTTTTGGGGAGTGCCGGTACACCGTTGATATATTGGCAGATCTTCTGCGTCATTCCCCATTGATCCTGTCAATTGGTGGTCCCTCAGCTCGATTAATCATCGGAGGTAGTCGAACAAGGGCTAATCAACTCTACTGTTAGTATCACGGATGGAATTCGAACCGATGCCGTAGATGGAGTGGTGGACAGTAAGATCGCGCTGTAATCGTGCTAGAGGAGGGGGTAACTGTGATTACGGTTTCCTGCATGAAGATCTGACGTAATAATATGCTACAGTTTCAGTGTGTATAGCAGCAGCTCAGCCTCTGTAAGATCTGCAGCATATACACCAAACTATGCATATGCAAGGGACTGATGTTATTAGAACCTTATTTTATGAGATCTAATCTCGGTTATTACGGCCAATTGGGTTCTGATCATATTGCCAAAATAACAAGATTTCGATCATTGGATTATTTTAAGAAGACTGTAATTAGATCTAGATTAGGGAGGGAGGGCTTCTGTAACTCATAAGTCAAAGGCTAGGAAGTAAATAAGATCGAGCCATATTGTAATTAATAATTTAAGGGCCCTTAATTTTAAATATCTATTCTTTAGGGATATGACGTTTAATGCCGTGTCTTAGAATGGTTAGCTTCTGTTGTCAAGATTTGGCCAGTTAAAAGCGACAGAAGTGACAGCTATATTACCTCCATATTTCATTAATATAGTTGAACATATCTCAGGTTTTTGTTTTATGCTCATTAGCGAAAGCAAAATATCTTAATCATGATAAACCATTTAATGATGTTAAATCACTCTATTATAGTACTCGAGGAAGAGGATAATGTTAGTGGTACTAAGTCGAAAGGACATTCTCAGCACCAATGTCATTTCTGGCAAACAAAACTGGATTCAATTAATAGATATAGATCTTCAACACCATTCATTATAATGACAGTCTCAATGGCAACATTCACTGATACGTTCCTCTATAGTGTAGTAGTTCCAGTGATACCTTTTTCATTTGTAACAAGAATGTCAGTGCGTGACGAAGATGTGCAATATTGGATAGATATCTCCTTGGCTATATACTCGGTAGGGCTCATATTGGCATCCCCTGTATTTGGATACCTCTCCGATAAATTACATAATCGAAAAATCCCTATGATAATAGGACTTATATTACTATTATTATCTACATGTATATTAGCTACTACAGACTCTGTACTAGTTTATACATTTGGTCGATTTCTTCAGGGTGTGTCTGGAGCGGTTGTATGGTCGGTAGGATTAGCGATTGTTGCAGATATTGCTGCACGAGGTAATCACTCTACTTTTCTCATAAGTTTCCCTTCATTGGCAGTAAGTGCAGGCACGATTTTGGGACCAGCCATTGGTGGCCTAGTGTTCAAGAGAAGAGGATATGAAGCGGTATTCCAAGTATCACTTATTATTCTAGCTTTTGATATAGTACTCCGACTTTTGATGAGAGAAAAACTAGAGGAAGAAGAAGTAGAGAACTTCGAAGTAAAGGAAGAATTGGCGGAATCCGGCATAATAGTGCCTCCATACTATAATGGCCACCATAATGATTACTTACCAAGTCCTATGGCAATGATAATGATGTTGAAAAGTCCACGAATTTTAATATGTTTATTACAATCTTTGATTATTGCATGGCAATTGACCGCTCTCGATGCAACAATGACACTTCGATTGTTAGATGTCTTTGGCTTTGATTCACTTCAAGCTGGTGTTATGTTTCTATCAATTGCTCTTCCCTCAGTACTAGATCCATTAATTGGGTACATATGTGACCGCACGGGTCCACGATATCTTATTACTGTTGGATTTTTCCTATCTTCAATACCTCTTTTCCTTCTTCAAATCCCAAAGAATAATTCACCTCATGATGTGGCAATATTTATAGTATTATTAGTTTTATATGGTATTTTCACGTCGCTTATTTTTTCACCTATTCTATCGGAATTATCGGAAGGTGCTTCAGTAGAAGAAATAAAATCACCCGGACATTTCGGCCGTGGTAAAGGATATGGTCAGGTTTACGCATTATTCAATGTCGCATACTCACTTGGATCACTTTTCGGTCCATTACAGGCAGGATATACTGTCGAAAGATTTGGTTGGAATACTTTGATGATGGTATTGGCAACAATGTCATTGATAATGGTATTACCATCTTATTATTTCATGGGATCACAAAAAAAGTCTGTGATTGAACAGCAACACCGTGGACAATACCACAATATTCCGACGATTGAATGAATTACTGAATTGAGATAGTGGTGATACTGGGCTTTGCCCAGACCCGTATCAATAGTTGCAAAAATAGCATTGAAAACTCTCTATATTACGTGTAATGAAATAATAAATACAAAATAATAATGTTGACTGATAAGATTTGTCTGTTGGTCTACAAAATTTCAACAATCTCGTCTCCATCATCATCATCATCCTCCTGTTCAGTGATTTTCTGTTCAGGTTCTTCATCCCTCATAAGCACTTGAACAAGGCGCTCACAAGGATCTTGAACAACTTCATCCTCTACAGCTTTGTGCAGCTCTCTAATAATTGTATATACATTCTTCTGCCTTAAATGCTCTCTCACTGACCGTGTTGTACTTAAAATCAATAAGCTTTCAACATGAGTAGATAGAATTTGAGGATCAGTATCTCGTTTCTTATCGGGAGGTAATAATTGAAGCTCATCTGGCAATTCAAATAATTCGTCCTCGGGAATATCCTCTGGTCCAGCTAATGGCAAAAGGATATAGGGTAATAGATTAATAGACGGGTCTTTGACTAGTGTTTCATGAGCTTGAACATTAAATAATGTATTTTTAATAGTAGAAGCCACTCCAGCCCGACGGGTTTTGGATTTAACTTCAGTGAAGACTAATAACTTTGTAATTGGTACAATATTATCATAAGGCTGTTGAGAAATAAAATATTCTCTACCTTCCTTAAATCGAGAGATATCAGCGAAAAAGAATGCCAAGTAATTGAAATCCGCCGCTCTGTTAAGGGTCCTTTCACTTCCTTTAACGAAGCAATCCATTAGACAATCCATAACATTATCCGATTTAAAAGTATCGTTTTCCAATTTGATAATGACTTCATCGGGGATCTGAGTTCCATCTTGCACCGGTTCAGGAACAGATCGTTTCTTACGTTTAAGACTAAATATTTTATCGGCGATTTGATCATTCTTAGCTAAATTAGCTAAAAGGATGCAGAATAAATCAGCGTTATGTTGATTCAAGGTAAGGATGGAATTTATAATAAATTCAATTAATCTTTCATCAGAGGCAAGATTATCAAGAATGGAATTGTCATCGCATAGATTGACAAGAATAGTTAAAGACAGTTGTACAGTTCGTTCGGTCTTATCATGAATAAGAATCTTTAAATCCTTTATAGCTCGAAAATCGTCATTTTTGAATAGATATGAATATTGCTTTTGAGCAAAAGGTGTCACATTCTCAAGAGCAATTTGTCTTACTGGCGGTTGTGGTGAATGAAGAAATTGTACAAGCTTCATAAATGTTAGTATGTGATCCGTTCACTAGCTGCACCACACCGGCTATGAAAGCTATAACAACGATAAGTATTACCGCGTGCTACATCTCATCACCAAATTACTCACCTCAACAAGTTCTGTCGACATTCTTTTGAAGATTATAATTAGAAGAGAAGAAGAGATGGTTGATTATACTTCATTGATCTCAACTTATTAATCTACTTTTTCAGCACGGCTGAAAATTTTTCATAAGTGCATGACCGATTTTGGAGTTGGCTGCAGTTGATCTGCATTACTAAAACTGTCCGATTTCGTTGCGGCAGATCAATATCTCTGGGTTAACTGTTGAAGTTATCCTATTGAGGACCCGGCTACTGAAGCAACCAATGGAATAAAAGGACTTGAAATTGACGGGAAATCCGTAAGTCATCCAGCCTTAAGAGACATGTAACGTTATAAGCTATTCAAGTGATCTCTCACACCTTGTCCTCTGTAACTAACGTAACGCATGTGCATGCATTCCACAACTTGTTCCTCGGATTACACCCTAACCCCCATTTTCACCCTCAGTCGACGAACTGAATTCACACGGTAACGTACTTACGTGTATTTACCCGAGGTTACTTATTGAATTGGATTGACTGTATAGATATATATGTTTCAAGTTGTTCTTTTCTGGAGTTTTGATTGATAGATTTACGATATTTAAAAGAAGAAGTTAGAAATATTTGGTTTGATATATTATTTTAATTTCATTGATTTCTCTTTATAGGGAGAAATTTGACTAGACATTATTTGAACACGAACACAGATCATTAAGATATTTGACATTTTGATCTAAGGATCGACTCGAGGGTACTAGAACTAGTTTAGTGATTCGGAATTAAATACAATGCCAAGTGTATGTCATTCGTTCGATTGTGGGAATGTGCCACAGTACGGTTGCTCTCGGGTGTAGACAGTATAGGAACATGATGAAGATCTAAACTAACAATCTATAGGGTCCTACTACTACTACCACTACTTCTACAACAACTAGCATTACCACACCTGCTCCTACTGATGTGAATAATCAATATATACAAAATCTGGACATTGCTAGATCCAATGGTAAGTGGGAATCTATACCAGAATTGGCATCGAAAATTATAAAACATGTTCCTGCTTATTCTTCTTTTGCCAAAGTAGCCCAAGTTGAAGCACAATTAAATGCTTTACTGAACAGTCGGTCTTCTCAATTTGATATATTATTAGTACCTACGCCATCTAAGGATAAATTAAAAGTGATAATTGCCAATTATCCTGAGTTATCCTCACCAACATCATCATGGCCCGAACTGAATTTTATTCAGAATGTTGTTTTTGCTCATTATTCTCTTGCAGAAGGCAACTATTCAGGGGTAATTTCAACTCTCGGTAATGTTCCTGTTCCTGCCACTTCCACGATGAAATATACCAAAGTGGCCGCTTATAAGGCAAAAGCAATTTTGGCAGCTGCTTTTGAAGCTATTGGTGATATAAATAATGCTATCCTTATTTATAAAGATCCATTGCCTGCACCGTCAACCCCAGAAGCTAGTTCATGGGCTGAGATTTTGTATTATAAATTTGCATCTTTAATCACTTCAGAGGGTGATGGTGTTTCTATTGAGAATCGTAGCACTCTTGCTCTATATGCATTAAGACAATATTTTTATTTTTCGACTCGAAGTAATAAACAAATTGGTAATCAGCAGAAAAAGTTGACGCTTTACCGAAAATTTTTAGAATATTCTTCATCGGAATCAGCTCGAGATCCAACGAATGAACAATTAAAATTAGACATCCAGCACGCATCTCAAGCATATGAAGCTTTGGTATTTGGGAGCTTGAATATTAACTCAACTGATGCAGTATCAGAATCGTCTGGTACTGAAGAATATCTTGAGTTATTGATGGCTAATTGGAGAGCGGTTTGTAAGCCATCATCGAGCCCAAAAGGATTAATTACCGAACCTAACCAGGCAAAGTTTTCAGCTCATGTTCTTGAAATTTTGAAAAGAGCTGCTTTCACAACGTTTCATTCTGCTCTAGTAATGAGATATCATGTTGAAGTTCTTAGTTCTCTGGGCTTATATACTGAAGCTTTGGCAGCATTTGATACTTATGTGGCCTATCAAGACAAACATAGAGAACGTATTCAAGCTGGAGGAGGTGATGGCCCCCATGGGGATAGTACTGAGGGTGCGTGTGATGTCTTCTCAAAGGTAATCGCAATTGTCGTTCGATTTTCTAGAGATCGGTATAGAGCGAAAGATTTGGCTGATAAGTTGAGCTCTTGGATTACCGAAGAAACAAGTAAAAAATCTGTCCCAGCTGTTAATAATGTTAACGGTGTTAGGCATGTACAAAATGGTTCTGCAACGCCAAATGGATATGCTAATGGGAGTGCGTCTGTTAACGGTCCAACTACTAATGGCCCCTCCGCTAACGGTCATTCGAATGGTGGTGCCGCTGCGGAGGTTTCGCCTGAAATTTTAGGTAAAGCGTATTCAGCCATAGCTGTCGCGTATAATTATTATAGTAGAGCGACTTTCATCAGTGAAGAAAAATATACTTCGATATTAAATACGGCTATTAAGAATTATGAACTATCAATTTCTACTTGGCCCTCATTGGCTGAAGTTTACTATGATTATGCTCTTCTACTAGCTGAGACTGCCAATCCAACCAAGGCTCTGGAAACTGTTCGTTCGGGTTTACTTCATAACAATAAACATTTCCCTTCGTGGCATTTATTAGCGTTGCTACTTACTTCCAAGGAGAATTATGATGCTGCGATTAAGATTCTTAATAGTGCTATCTCTTTAGCTTTAGAAAAGAGCACACTATTATCTTCTACTGTTGAAGTCAAACGGTGTATTTTGCAGATGAAATTGACCCAGATGGCTATAATTGAGACTATTACAAATGTAGAAAATACTTTAGAATATCTACCGGAGGTTCTCGCGTTATATGGAGTTTTATTCCCGGAATCCGAGAAGGAAACAAACTTAGTTCCAACCTCTGCAACTACTGGCGGCGTTGCGGAGCTTACCACTAGTGTACCTGGCAAGGGTCTTAGCCTCACTCGGACCAAATCACGGCTGTCATTAAAAAAACCATCAAAGAAGCCCGTAGCTGCAACCGCAAGCAAGAATACTTCGAATTCCAAGCCTAAGGCTATGTCCGTGGAGAATGAAACATTAACGAAACCATCCGACGTAAATCAGCAAAGACTTTTCCAAGAAGTTTGGTTATATATTGCTGGCGTTTATCGCCGAGCCGGTCTTACTACAGATGCAGAAGAATCTATTGTTGAAGCTGAACACATGTATCGTGAATCGGCTGATACCCATGTAGAGCTGGGACATTTGATGGCCAAGGAAAGACCTCTACATGCTCTTCACGAATTTGAAGATGCATTAGATGAAAATGGTGATCATTTAGGTGCCAGTCTAGGGCTTGCTCAATTAATTTTAGATCGCTCAACAAGTAACGACAAGTCATCATCATCGGCTTTCTCATTTTTCATTTCTCAGAAAGATGAATTGGCGGCTCGAGCCCGCCTACAAGGTCATTTAGAAACACAGGTAGCGAAATCACCTGGTCGTCACAATTCAAAAGTCTGGTGGTATTTAGCTTGCTTCTACGAACAGGCAGGTCAAGAAAAAAATGCTCGTGGTGCATTATGGAAATGCGTAGCTTTAGAAGAAGCTCGAGCAGTACGGGATTATGGAATATCTCAGTATTAGACCTGGTTCGAAAGTATGGCCGCAAAGAAACAATATATTAGAATGTGTATATGTATGTATTAGTTATCTCTTCATTAGCATTATTTATACCACCTTAAGCATCTACTAAACCATAAAATAAAGTCCAAGCTAATATGTATCCAGATAACCCAGATAAAATATCTCCTATCCATACATCACTGAATGGGCTCAGAAAATATGTTTTAGGGGTGCCTTTTGTAACAACTAAGAAAATTGCTAAGCTAACTAAAAATGATGAACCAAAATAGAAAATAAATCCATTGAATGACTCAAGTCGAAGTATACCAGCACCAATTCCAGACGCCAGAGCTGTTATATTTCGGATTCTTATTATTGCCTATATCGTTAGTTGACCAGTTAAAGCCGATCCGTAGCTCTCACTTCGTTCGACAAACTTGACGGCAGAGGCCAAACGGAAGAAAATATTCCTCACCACACTTGTCACTCTCTAATCCCAATTGTCAGGAGAACTAACAAACACAACCACACTTGTCACTCTCTTATCCCAATTGTCAGGAGAAACTAACAAACACAGTGAGATCTTCCTCAGATCTTCTTCCCCCTCCCACAACACATACATCCTTATTCGTCTTAACATTATCTGGGTATATCGGTGATATTGCTCGTTCTTTATTATCTGACATTATCTATTAATTTTAACTGGACTTCCAAACAACCTCAGATGTTCAAGTTCTGGTGGTGGTGATGTGGTTAAGGTTGAATGTCAAATATGCCAGTTTGATTTTTGGAGGTTGGGAGATAAAGGATCACCAAAATTTCATCACATAATAAATGTGATACCTACCTAGCTACATACATTATAAAACATCGTCTGATAGTTAATTTTAAACCTTTGTAAAGGTCGGATCAATATTTTTTAAAATGGTTTCAAAGTAAGCAAGAGTGAAGATATATATATATATATATATATTGGAAAATATTTGACCCAAAGCAACTCTGTTTGGTTAATCTACCTGCGATTCCAGCTTGAGCTGTCCTCATCCGGCTCTGGCTCCGGCTGGCGAGTCGATGCTCCAGATTCACAAGATGTTCTTGGCCATAGCAAAAAACTAGCGGTTTGACCATCTAAGGTCTGTGTGGCATTTATTTCATTTTCCGGACTTATCTAACTAATAGTTGCCGAGATCTTCGTAATGGGGTGGCAGTATGTCTTCAACGATCACCTTGTGTGATGTTGGATCGTAATACTCCAAAACAATGTTTGGATGATGCCGAGCTTTTCAAATCTTTACCTGAGGATTGTGTAATACTGTTCAAGAAATATATGGACTGCAAGTATGTTTGAAGAACAACCAGTCTAGAAAAGCCACGAGAAACAGTAACTAACATTATAGATTGGGCGCTGTAGATATGAGAACACGATTCAGAGGAAATGGCCCAAAGTCTACTGGTAAATATGATCAAGAGTTATCACAATTATCATCTGGTCAGTTTGATATACAAGAAGAGTTACGAATTCTTGAAGGTAATAATATTCAACCCAAAAAGGCCAACACTACTACTCCATAGAATAGGTGTTAGGTTTTCCTTTTCTGTAAATAGTCCTTAAATAATGAAGATACAATTCTAATTGTATTTAGGTAATTTCCGGGTGGGCTATTGATTATACTTTCAATCCCCACTCTCATACACACGAGACTCACTTTTCGAGTCGAGCAACAAACCGGGGTTACACCCCAGTCGCCGGAGTCTTCGTCCTTTTGTTCGGTGCTGGGTTTTCTACCGCCGGCGAGAAAGACAAGGGTCAATACATTAAGTCATTATAAAGGATGAATGTATGTCTATCTATATATATATATTTCCATTCTATCAGTCCAAGTTAGAACCGATTTCTTCAATTTGATGTATTAATTCATCTATAGTGTCGCTGGTAACGCTAAATAGTTAGTAGGAGAACGGTCATCGAATCGATCCACATCTCAGAAATTTACTTACATTGGGGAATTTACAACTACCCGGAAAAATTCACCGGTACCATCTGAATGAGGGGCATAATCAACCAAAAATTTGGAACGTCGGAATAACTGTGCGACAATACGTCTCGTAACCTCGGAATTTTCTGTACCATCAACAGATGTTAATGGTCTACCATCGGGTCTATAATAAAAACAGGTCTGGAGACAAGGAGGAGGAAATTCAGAAACCAAAGTGAAATGGGGCGATTCTTGCACTTTACGTGCAAGATATTCAGTGATTCTAAAAGCATGATCAATTCTTTCTCCATACCCTTTAGTCCCGTACCAATTCCAGCCAAGATAAAGCTTCAGGGCATCCGACCTACGGCCACAACCCATAGTACCATCAGCCAAATCGAAGTTTTCATATTCATCTTCGTCATTACTAGCACTATTGTGAAATAAATATGGTGCTTGTAAAGAATTTGCCTCTTGAAAAGTACCTTCATCAGGTACCAGCAAGAATGAACATGTGCAAGGAACACCTAACATTTTATGAGGATTCACTGTAATACTATTTGCTTTCTCACATCCACTTAATTTATGACGTTGATGTTCAGAAAAAACCACGTTACCACCCCATGATCCATCAATATGAAACCATACTTTATGCTTTGAAGCTATTTCTGCTATACCATTAAAATCATCAAATGATCCATAAACAGTGGTACCAGCTGTTCCATTAACATATAACGGAGTATATCCGTTCTGACGAGTTTCAGTTATAATCTGATCTAAATGATCGATATTCATAGTTCCATTTGGATTTGTTTTAATTCTGAAAAGTGATTCACTTCCCAATCCACAAAATATAAGTGCTTTTTCAACACTATAATGGCAGTGGTCACTTGCATATACGGCAAATTTATGGGATCCATTACCACCAGTTTTGGTGTCAGGGAATAAGATACTCCGAGCAATATGTAAACTCGTCATATTAGAATATGATCCCCCAGGAAAAGTCAAACCACCGGAACGCGGAGAATTAAATCCAAACAGTTTTGCATACTCATGACCAGTTCTTTTCTCAATAACAGTTAAAGCAGGAGAAACTGTAAAGACATGGACATTTGTATTCAAAATTGAAAGTAATAAATCCGAAGCTACACCAACTGGATTAGTAGAAGCATATAATTTATCCAAAAATCCTCTATGCCAAGTAACAACAGAATTATCGAGAATCGTATCTACATTCTTTAACAGCCCATCAATTCCCTGGCCAACCTCTGGAAGAGATATATTTAAAGATTTCACCAAACTAGAGGGATCAGAAGATTGACCAACGGTACCCTCGGGAGAATCAGCAACTCTTACATATTCCACCAAAATCTTTGTTAAAGATTTTAGCACCTGTTCAAGGTCTTCAGTCCTATTTTCCTCTAGAGGCGACGAAATTAATGAACTATTTCCTGTCATTTTTCAAAGAAAGAACTCCACAACCTCTACGGTATATATCTCAGGAGAAGTGGAGCTTGAGCATTTGAAATTTGCTCGAGGAACTTTAAGTCCGGGGTTTTATTGATTATATAATGGTGCAATTATGCATGAGTAATCGTCATAGCCTCATCTCATGTAATGTCGAGGATCATGCGGCTTTTACAGCTCGTTAGCTCTGGCTGGGCGTAGCCCCAGACCCCTAGCTCTTGCTTCGCTCGAGAGCTGGAATTCGGGCTGTGTCTTTGAGAAGTGTGGTTAAATCTTGGTCTTCTTTGGCCGCTGGCGAGGAAACATCTCTCTCATGCCACACATCATAACTCAGCCAGGGCCGAACTGTGAGAGCTAGGGGTCTAACAGGCCAGGCCACCAGGGGCATACTCTAGCATGCTGAGAGAATGTATTATATATATATCTAGGGAGGAACTCAAGATTCTAAACACACAATTAAATGGGCTCAATTCAAGTGACAGATCTGAGGCTGGGCAAAAAAATATGGGAAGAACGTGACAGCGAAGGACGGAACTGAAGATATCGCGGAACTAGTGCAACCCTATGTTTATGCATAAAAATAACCTGGTCTTTCATTCGAGCAGCGGAAGGGCACTATGATCTAAACACAGAAGGAAAGGATCATAATAGAAACACAAGTTTTTAAAGAATTCTTTACTCATATAATACTGTAAAGAATATTGATTTTTGATATTACTTTGTTAACATGTTTTGACTGTATAAAGTTGTTACAGTTTTATACGTCTCATCGGATAGCTGCCAACCGGCCGGAAGCATGACATTGTAACACCGCACTGACTGCCGCTCCGACATATAACCGACATATTCTCCTAGCCCAGACTTTCGGAAGGATGTGGGAAAACAAATACAGTGTATTAACCTCCGTTAACGGTGTTTCGGAAATCAACGGAAAATAAATAAACCCCACATTATTAGCGTGGACCCCACATCCGCGCATAAGTGTAGCCCGTAGTACATGGAAAAAGATTTAACCTAATAAATCTCGCTGAGATCTCGACCGCTAAAACGCAACGTTCTAAAATCATTTTTCTTGAAGCTTTTTCTAATTCTTCTTCTTCTCCTTCTTCTTTTCATTTACAAATACTTTTGTTGGATAGAGATCTATTCTGCTTCTCCAAAATCTTTCTGTTTGAGTTGAAAAAGGAGCTGGAAGTAGTATAGTGAAACATCGCTATCTCTATAGAATACTAAGTGGAATAGACTATAGAAATTAGAATCGAACCAGTCGAATTAGATCAATTAGCCTTTATTCGAAGGAATTATTATAGTCTTGTAAGAGTCTGCGAGATAGGTAAGAAAGAGAGGATTTTATCCTTCATTGATCTGGGGAGACTACTTTCTGGACTCTTTGGCATTCGGCGGCCCCGACTGCCTCCAACTGCCGAGATGTTACTCATGTTGAGATCGGATTTAGAACTCAGAGTTATTATATATACTTTCAAACATGGCCTAAGACCCAGCCGCCGGAGACAGCGGATGCAAGGAAGACAAATATTTTAATTCCTTGTTTATTTACTAACATTTACAGAAGAGATTTGCGAAATGGTCCTATCAATCCGCCGTGGCTTACTAGTAGCAGCCGCTAACGGTAGAGTGTTCTCATCATCGCCCCAAGTTTTAGCATCTGCGACTGCTTATCATCATTTCCAATATAGAAAATTCTCATCATCGCCTTCATCATCTTTATCAGCATCAACCTCTAAAGTAGTTTCTTCACCTGAAGAAGCAATTAAGGATATTCCTTCTAATATTACTTTACTTTGTGGTGGATTTGGTTTATCTGGTGTTCCAGATACCCTTATTAACGCCCTTGAAAACAAACCTGATGTTCAGAATATTACCGCAGTATCTAATAATGCCGGTGTCGATGGATCTGGTCTCAGTAAACTTTTGGTTAGTGGTCAGATCAAAAAAATGATTGCCTCATATATTGGTGGTAATAAAACTTTTGAATCTCTTTATTTAAAGGGTAAAATCTCTCTTGAACTTACTCCTCAGGGAACTATTGCTGAAAGATGTCGTGCCGGTGGTGCCGGTATTCCTGCATTTTATACTGCCACCGGTGTAGGCACTTGGGTTGAACAAGGTAAATTACCTGTTAGATATGGCCCTGATGGTTCTGTAATTGAAACCAGTAGGCCTCGTGAAACCAGAGTATTCGAAGATGGTCGTAAATATTTACTTGAGCAAGCTATTGTTGGTGATGTAGCGTTTGTTAAAGCTTATAAAGCTGATCCTTTTGGTAATTGTTATTTCCGTGGCTCCGCTCGTAATTTTAATAGTGCAATGGGCCGTGCTGGTAAGATTACAATTGTAGAAGCTGAACACATTGTTGAACCTGGCGACATCACACCTGAAGATGTTCATCTTCCTGGTATTTATGTTAGTCGTGTTATTCAATCGACCACTCCTAAACTTATTGAAATTTATAAAAATAGTCTTCCTGCCGATCAAGAAGCTGCTGCCGCTGCTGATGCTTATAGTCATTTATCCCCTGAAAAAGCTGTTGCCGCTGTTAAGAGAGAAAGTATTGTTCGTAGAGCTGCTCAAGAATTCAAAAGTAATGGATACGCTAATCTTGGTATTGGCATGCCAACACTTGCTCCCGGTTATTTACCAAAGGATTTCCATGTTACTTTACAATCTGAAAACGGTATTTTAGGTCTTGGCCCATATCCTCTTAAAGGCGAAGAAGATCCTGATATGATTAATGCTGGTAAAGAAACTGTAACTCTTATTAAAGGTGCTTCATTGTTTGGTTCTGAAGAATCTTTTGCTATGATTAGGTCTGGTCGTGTTGACCTTACTATTCTTGGAGCTATGCAAGTTTCAGAATTTGGTGATCTTGCAAATTGGGCTCTTCCTGGTATGGTTAAAGGAATGGGAGGTGCTATGGATTTAGTTGCTAATCCTGCAAAGACTAGAGTTGTGGTTGTAACCGAACATGTTGATAAGAAAGGTAGATCTAAGATTGTTAACGAATGTGATTTCCCTCTAACTGGTAAACAGTGTGTTTCCCGAATTATCACAGATTTAGCTGTTTTCGATTCTCATCCTACTGAGGGATTAACTCTTATTGAAATTTTCCCTGGTGTAACTGTTGACGAAGTTAGAGAAAAGACCGAAGCAAATTTCAAGGTTAGCGAAAATCTCAAGACTGTCGAGCTCTAAAGATACCCTAGAATGTATATACATAATGTGTGTATTATTATTATTATTAGTATGACTATAAATTTTCAAATGTATTCCCGTGTGATAACACAGAGGGATGGAACATTGAATCCTGGAGCTTGTTCATTAGTTTCTTTCGGGTCTCTTTACCCCTATTTCATTCTCCGGCGCGGTTCAGGATCCCGAACTCTCTTAACGTTAACAGTTAGAGCGACGGAAAGACAGACGCTATCGCCGTATATAGATTTTATCTAGGCCCAACAAGTTTTAAGCCATGCACAGTAAGCTGCTGTTGATCTTTACCCCACTCTATGCAGATCACTTTATCGGCCGGCAAAGTGAGGGGTGTGAAACGAAATCTTACATCCTATTTCTCGAAGAGATAACAATGATTTCTGTAATAAAATTATTTCTATCTAATCATATATATATACTCTTATTTTTAGTTTGATTTCTATTTTTGATCTAGATTTTATTATATTATTATTTTTATTTATTTCTTCGATTTCGGTTTTCGTCAACTTTCGTTTCACCTCATTTCAACCATTTAACTTTTTGACCTGCTTTTCTAGTCGATTCACCTCGCTTTCTTATTCAGTTTTCATCGAGTTTTCATTAATTCTTAGACAATGACAGCGGACAAGAACAGGCCTCTTAAAATCGCCGTCATAGGAGGAGGAATAGTAGGACCAAAACATGCTCGTCATATTATCGGATGTGTTGATACAATTCTTGTAGGACTTGTTGAACCGGCACCAACGGGGTTGAGAATCGCTTCAAATCTTAAAACCGCCCATTTTAGTTCAGTAGCTCAGTTGCTTAATAGTACCAAACCTGATGGTGCCATAATAGCTGCCCCAACACAACTACATGCTTCTGTAGCTAGAAAGCTTATAGCACAAGGTATACATGTTTTAGTAGAAAACACTATTAGTCTAGATGTTGAGTCGGGAGAAGATCTGGTTGATATGGCCGACTCTAAAGGAGTATCACTCTTAGTGGGCCACTATAGAAGATTTCATCCGTCAATAGTGGCCGCTAAAAAGGCATTAGATTCAGGACAGCTCGGTACTATTACTGCTATATCTGGGTCATGGACACTTCGTAAACCTATGGATTATTTAGATACTGCTTTCCCATCACCCGATTGGAACGAAGATAAACATATTGGCAAACAGCTTTATCTGAATTTAATTCATGACATTGATCTGCTGCAATATCTGGCAGGTCCAATAACTAGAGTATATGCAGAAAATTTCGCAGTAAACAGGCCCTTTGGTGTCAAAGAAAGAACTCAACAAGCATCAGTAACATTATTATTTGAATCGGGAGCTATTGGAACCTTTATGCTTTCAGATTATGATTCAAGTCGTGAGAATTCTTTTGGTTCCTTTATTGATAATAATAATAATCATTCTGAAGAGACTTCAAATTCGTATTATATTTTTGGAACCACTGCTTCCTTAAGTATTCCTGAGATGTCCCGTTATTCTTTTGATGATTCTGGGCTGGGATGGACAAGTAAAATGAAGGTTGATACCATGAAAGTTGAACCGGGTGCATCATTTGATTTACAATTAGCTCATTTTGTTAATGTTATCCGAGGTAAGGAGAAACCTAATTGTAGTGGTAAAGAGGGAGTATCTGCCTTGAAGGTAGCCACAGCAGTTCAAGATAGTTTGGATTCTAGGCGGCCTATAGATATTAAATGAAGATAGATTAAGATATATATGTAATGATAATGATAATGAATTTTTTCTTTTCTCTCTCTCAAAGCACTCTCGAGTCTAGCGAGAGCTAAGGGCCCTCTTGCAGCTGTCCTCATCTTTTGAAATGACTTAGGCCGGATCCAAAATTTCCTGTCCCGTCCGATCTTTTTTACTGCCGTACTACTTGTCGATATACATCTATTTTTTTATTAATGACTATATAACCTTCAACTTCAGACGATATGGACTTCGTCTGCTTCTAGTGACTTGTGAAAAATCTCACTAGAGGCCCGACTAAGGGCCGCAACCACCTGCAGCAAAGCTCAATAGTAACCCCATCATCGGGATTAATAAGCTCATTTAAAGTCTATATACTACTGTTTCAACCTTCCCAGCCTTATAAGCATTCCAGCCCTTTAAACCTTCTTCAAACGCATCATAGGAAAATAAAAACTTCCGGAAAACGGGATCAGCCCATTTGTTAGGACATCCTTGAACAGGCGGACTTATGGCAAATTGTCTATCTCGTTCTTCTTGAAGAGGACCATCATGTAAATGAAACACCTTTTGTCCCATATGAGTTGAACCCTGGACAATTTGGGTTGTACGTGATTTACGTAATTTCTCATAAACCCCCAAAATATCATGAACTTGAGATTTATCTTCAATATGAGCTAATAACTCACTCAAAACTGCAGCATCCTCAACAGCTTGGGCAGCACCTTGAGCCAAATATGGAAGAGTAGCATGACAGGCGTCACCCAAGAGAGCAAAATTGGCAGACGGGTGTACCCAAGTATTTAATTCTCGAGAATTTTGAAGTCTCCATTTCGCTGTGGATTCCACCAAAGATATTAAAGATTGAAATGTAGGATCCCAGTGTTTAAATAATTCGCGAAGTTCATCAACAGTAGCTTGTTGTATATTAATATCATCAGGTAAATTATCCGGAGACAGAACGACTACATTGCAATATTCCCCTTCATGAAGTAAATAGATTACACAGTGCATATCAGGCCCAAGCCAAAAATTCAAATTTGGCTTAAGTAACCATTCAAGATTTGGATTTCCTCTCATCCTGGAAGTTTTAATCAGCATACGATAAGCCAAATCTCCAGTGTTATAAGCCAGATCTTTTTTCCCTAAAAATTGCGTTCTAGTTACAGATTTCAACCCATCAGCACCAATAATTAAATCTGCATGATATTCATTATTTCGCGTAGTAATTACTGTATTGCTCACAAAATCAACCCGTTCAACTCTTTCTCCAAGTATAATAGAAACGCCACAATCTCTACACCCAGCAACAAGTACTTTATGAAAATCAGCTCGATGAACATGCCAATATGGAGTTCCATAATTCTCAGACAGGAATGGATTTAGGTCTTGAGTGGACAGAATTTTGCCATCCTTATAAGACCTTAAATATATCGAAGCCGGTTGCATACATAACGGTTCAAGCTGGTCACGGAGACCCCATTTCGTTAGGATTTTCGATGAATTCGGAGGTATCTGAATTCCTGCTCCTACCTCTCCGAGAACTTCAGCCTGTTCTAAGACTGTTACCGAATGTCCAGTTTTAGCGAGACCAACTGCTGCTGCCAGTCCACCGAGACCTGCTCCTACAACAATAACTGAAAGCTTTGGGTTCTTATCGTTAGATAGCTCAACCATAGCTCTTTCTTCTTCAGTATTAAAACTATTGGTTTCTAAAAAAAATTCCACCCGTCTTGGAGGAAAGATGCCGTTTGTTAAATAGTGATAACGTCGGTCGTTTTTTTAGCCGAGATAACACGATTCTCGATCTGCATGTTCAGTATAAGAGTTCTCGGCTAAAGCCATAACCATCTGCGTGCATTAGGCGATCGATCGAAGTGGTCCTTGCGTCACCAGATGCGGAATGATTAAGCATAAAAGGTTAGTACCGCGGTTGCTGTATGGCGCTAGCGTGTCTATCTACATAATTAAGTTATCGCCGCATGTGTGAGTTAGTGCGTGGAAGTTTCGGAATTGAATTCTAAACGAAATGTTCATCATCCCACCTTCGATCTTCTGCTAGCTGCGAGACTTAAACCACTGTTTTTAAACTTGTTAACGTTTTGTCTCGCATACATCTTCCCACCCACGCACTTAACTCGCTTCATCCGCGGTGGTTGCAACAGATAACTTAAGACCAGACCCTTGGGCCGAAAATACGAGGGAGAGGCTGATAAAGAACACAGCCCTGTGGCTGTACAGGAACAAATATGATATCATTATATTAATGTGTGTCAGTTCCGCAGATAACATAATACTGTAGTAACATGTCGGCTAAATCTATTGCCTAATTTAAGTGCCATTAATAAATACCCCTCGTTAAATTTTATATTTAGACCCCATCCTTCAGAAGCTTATCTGATAAGCTCTCCTGCGACTGCCCAATAGATTCCATTATCAGACAACCAAAATTTCTACTTTTACTTAGTTAATACGCCTCGGGAATCAGAGGGGAGTAGATACATACGAAGGCCGGTCACAGAGAACTTAGTTTTTTTTAGTTAAGTCTCGCCAATTAATTTATCCAGGGTAGATTAAATATCCACTAGCTGGCGGGGTCTGAGTCGGGACAGAATCCCAAATCCAGAAGAACAACTAGTGAACTTAACCAATCATATAAATGGCAGTGAACGTAAAATGCAGATATAGAGTTCCAGACGGTCCGTCGATTTCTGCTCGTTAAGACTCAGTGAACAATTGATTCGAATACTTTAGTCTCCATTTAGTCTCCATAGACTGATAAATAGGATCGCTGGAAAACATCATCCCGCATCCTAATTCAGCTTCGAATATTTAGTTTACAATACCGGTAATTACTCAATCAAGTAACGAGAAAGTGTTGGTTTTTGATCTGGATTAGTCGAGCGCACAGTGTACTAATTTGGAAATCTAGTTCCTAGTTAAACTTTATCTGCTATCGGCTGTGCTGATCCATTTTCTATTTTTGCAAATGGTACGGCTATAGTGACGTAGGTGATACAACGAAGATCTTTAACTTTACGGGAAGAGGGTGTCGTCATCTATTCCCGCTATTGGCCCCGATAAGTTGGATCGGTCAACATTGCGAGGAGTTGGTTTCTTATAAATGTGCGTGAGGTTAAAAATGATGTTAATTATATACAAATAAAACTTCTAAGTCCTTAGTTAAGCAACCATCATATTTAACCATGTAATGCATCAAATCATGTAAATGGCCATTCTATACCCAACATTGGTTTCTCTTCTTGTTCGATATAAATCAATCTAAATCTGCAACAGGAAGACCGTCAATGAGTGTTGCTCGTACAGAAATTTTATCGAGTGCTTCTTTTGATCTCTGAATAAACAATTCCTTAGCTTCAGCATGATTAACTAATACAAAATCTTTATGAAGATACCAATTACCAACTTGAACTCCATATTTCTTGGCAAACTCAGGGTCCTCAATCTTCTTAAGTTCGACAACTAACTCACTCTTGACACCAAATACAGCGTCACCAGTTTCATAAGGATCTCCTTTTAAATAAAGTGCAGTAATAAGCTCATCATATCCATCCTTCTTAATCTTAAAATGAATATGTGCAGGTCGATAAGGATGCCTGTGAAGAACTTGCAGCATTTTTCCGACTGGTCCATCATGGGGAATGGGATAAGATACCGGTCGAATAGCTTGAACCCAGAAATTACCTTCTGAATCACTCTTAACAATTCCTCTACAATCTGGCCCGTCTCTATCATCATATTGTGTATCATAATGACCTGTTTCATCAGTTTCCCACATATCAATAATACCACCTTCAATAGGACGACCTTGGGTGTCCTTTAATGTACAAATGAGAACACAAGTTTCACCTTTTCCATCGGAACAGATAGAGGCACCATTTTCGTAAACGATTGCATCATGAGTATGGAATGGACCCAGAAGAGTGCCAATAGTAGCATTAGATGGCTTGGGATGGCTCATACCATCAACAAGGACTGATAGGCCCAAAGTATCAGAAAGAAGGATAAATTCCTGACGAGTATCTGAACATTTTTGGCCAACTTCTGTAAGAAATTGAATACCTGCCATCCATTCTTCAGTCGTAAGTCTGGTCTCACGAGCAAAATCATGAAGATGTTGGACAAGTCTATGCATTATTAATTGGAGACGAGCATCACCAGATTGTGAGTTTATGATGTTGACATTTTCAGTGATATTTTCATCTGTCATATTTACTACGACAGGGTGTTGAGATAATTCTGACATGATGATAATATTAGATGAATCCGAGACGATAAAATTGGGGTAATGAAAAAAAAAAATCCTGAAATCTATCATGAATTAACAAGAGAATAGATATTCCTGACCTTATAAGTTGATTATAATGGTTTCGACGGATAAGGATTTACCATATCAAGGGTTGGGGTAAATATGCACCCCGCCAAAGAAGTATATGCACAAAGAATGTTTTTCCGGGGAGGGGAAGTTAAGCATATCATTACGGGAAGTTTAATTTCGCAGGAAAAAGTGGGGCCAGTTGGAAGTCCCACATACTTATAGGATCGGGAAGAACCACCCCGGTTCCTACAGGACCTGGGAGTCTGGCTCGGGCTCTCCGCAGGCTTTGGCTCTTAATCATAGAGTCAGAATCGGTACTGCTGCAGATAAATGTACGGCTAAAAGCCGCGTAATGAAAGATATTCATGAACAGAGGTCGTATAGAAATTCAGGGGTGACCGAACAATGACAAAGGCTCTGATGATTAGAAAACATCTTCTGCGTTGCAAGAGGTGTTAATATCTGATATCAGGCAATCATTCTTCTATAATTACATCTTACATGGTATAATAAATATAAATGGATATGCATGCAAAGGGTGTTCAGACTATGTTACCTATAAATATGGCTCTCAGCACCACGTCGAAGAACGTTCCGGGGAGCCTTTTTCGCTATCAATAACTCAAAAAGATTCACAGTCTGCTCTGTCAGAATGTCTGCCCCTCTGACTATCCTCCAACCTTCATCCCGCTTTGATTCAAACTGTGCCACAAATTTTGTAGTTGGCTTATCATAAATAATCTGCTCAGTTAGTCATAATCAATACCTCTAACCTTATCTGTGTCGGGAATACCGGCAATAAGCTCTATGCCGACTTCTGAACTCTGTCCACCACGCCGCAAATTGCTGTCCTCAGTTTGTCCACATATTTTCACTTACATCTAATCCTAAGCCACCGCTTGGATTCGATAGCCAACTATCAGGAAGTTCATAATCTGTAACAGGTGTACAGTTAATAATGATTGTTGGGGGTGTAATATTAGTTGGCCATTCCACTGACAATGAATCGAGAATACCAATTGATGAAGTAGAATTGTCACTACTATCATTCTCAAATGACAAACTGCCAAAATTCTTAGGTCGAGTAGTATCAGGTTTTAACAGACTATTACGAGTTATATATCTCATTGACCATACTGTTGAACTTGCCATATTAACCTTTGATAATCCTACCGTAGAATTAGAAGCCGAAGAGGACAGTCTTCCGTATTCACTCTGAAATTGAGAGACAAGTTTCTCAGCATTTTCTCGAGTACGATTGTGAATAAATATATTACGGACTCCGAGACTCATTAGAGCAAATACAGATGCCCTAGCAGTACCTCCTGCACCAACTATCGCTGCAGTAGTAGCCGAAGTGATCGAGTTTTTTGTACTCAGATTCTTCAAAATACTACTCTGAATCCCTCTCCAATCGGTATTTTCTCCATGTAGAGCCACGGGATGGAAGGATTCAGGATCTCGAATTGCAACAACGACATTACAAGCACCAATAATTCTAGCATAGGTTGATAAAGTGTTTAATTGACTCATAATAGATACTTTCAAAGGACATGATATAACCGCACCACCAAAATCAGGGGTAGAGAACACTTCCTGTAACTGAGATAAGTCATTAATTTCTTTGGCATGAAATTCATGAGGTAACCCAATAGATTCCAAGGATTTTTGATAAATCATATGTGCTCTAGTAGACTGTAGATCTTGACCAAGACGATAGAATTTCTGCTTTGGAAGAAGAAACAACCCATATAAACTTCTGTGTGCTTCTTGAATAGTTAAGAGATCATTCTCCTTATTAGCAAACTCTGCAACCCAGGGGTTTCTATCGGATAAAGAGTAGAAACTATCAGGGTGGGCCCATAGTGCCGGATGACCCACAGGAGACAAAACAGAATTAAGGCATCGTGACATTTTCCCCAAAGGACCTTTATTATAGGCAATTATTTTGTTACTAGGAAGGGAAGAAGAAGCACCAACGCTAGAGCCAGCTCCGGAACCAGCACCAGCACCAGTACCAGTACCAGTACCAGTATTAACACCGGCACCAGCGCCAGTGCCAATGCCAACACCAATGCCTGGACCGGCAGTAACAGCTGTAGTAGTCGTGATAGAACTGATGGCCATACTAGTTGTAGGAGTAGTAATACTATGTAAGGCAGCTAAAAGGGCAAAATTGTCCTTGATAGTCAATGCATAATTTGTAATTTTCATGAAATCGAATCCAATATTAAAACCATGCTGAAGTTGCTTCAATAATTTTGACGATTCCCACACACTGGTACTAAGACAACCGATAAGTTGGGTGAATTTCTTTTTTGCCACCAAGGACTGAATGACCCGCTCAGGAATTATCTCCAACCAAACAGTTGTATATTCAACATTTAATCGTAGACTAAAGAAAAGTAATTCAATATATAACTCCACCCAGTAATCTGGATTACTAGAAGAGAAAGACCAACTTTCAGGTTTAGCAGTGGTGAACATTGATTTCGAGAAATTATAAATAATAGGTAAATTAGAGAATCGACGAATATAAGCCACTTGATTAGAAATATAAGACAATACATTTTGATTCTTAGATAGAGCAGAGAGCGCCATAAGATCGATACGGATTTCAAGAGCATCGACACCAAGTGTTGTTTCTTCAAAATTAATTCCGGCTGAAGCTATGTCGAAGAAAGGTAGCAGTAAGGAATGGGAATATCTGAAGAGATTATTGTTGTTATTGTTATTGACGTTACCGACGATGGTGTTTTTTAATTTTTTATCTTCATTCGAAAGATCATTATTCGAAATAAGACTGTTAATATCATTATTCCCATATATATGTTGAAGAAATTGAAGAAAGTCTCGTTCTAATCTTTTTAAACCAAGTGGAATCAATGGAGGAGTGTTGTTATTGTGGTTGTGGTTATTATCGTTGGTGTTACTGATACCATTTTTTAATGAATGCGAAGCAGCTTTTAGCAAATGTGGATTTGTTTGATGTTGAGATGGGGAATCAGACTGAGATTGATATTGAGATGAAAATTCAGATTGGGATTGAGATGAAGGTTCGGAGGATTGAGATGAAGGCTCGGAGTGGGATTGAGATGAAGGCTCAGACTGAGATTTAGATGATGGCTCAAATTGAGATTGATATAGAGAAGAATCCTTTGGACTTGTACATGCACTGGAATCAGCAGCTAATGAATCTTCATCAGGAATATATCGAAGCCCTAGATTTACAAATTCAAAAGTAGAACAAAGTCTATATAAATTTGCTCTAGAAACAGCCAAGTTCAATAACTCATCATGATCATCATGAGATCGTAGATAATCACTAACTTCATCTAAACTTCTGGTGACATAAATAATTGGCATTTTAGTAATATATTGCATGAGAATAGATCGAGACGGTTCTTCTACACTTGAACTACTGGCAGCCACCACACAATTTGTAGGGTTATTAGATAAAACCGATTGCAATAATTCGGCCTCTTTCTTCAATAATTCGTCTTGTCCATATTGAGCTTTATATGCTTCTGAAGATATCCCAGCCAAAGTTTCAAAAGTAGTTATTAAATCGATAAATCGTCTTTTTAAAGCCATGGCAGCAATAACCGCCAAAGTTGATTTTCCCACTCCTCGGTTTCCAATAAGAACCACTGTAGAATCTCTGTTATAATTCAAATTCAGGCCCATTGACCTTAACCACCAAAGGCTTTCTTCAGGAGGTATATCATGTTGATTCATCTTTAAGAAGACACCACAATATGGAGAAAAACACTTTGATCAATAACTAGAGTTGAACTATCCTGAAGAAGAAGAGGAGAATGAAAATGAATCCGATCCGTCTTGCCCATAAGTTATATACGATGATAACTATGATGTACATGCATGTATAGTAAGCAAAACTAACGCATATGGTTTATGCATATACAGTAGTACGGCTGAATTATAATTCCGGGTTAGAACAGTACGAACGGATTATTTTCTGCGGTAATTGCATCCGGCAAAGTCTATCAAAAGTGGTTCCGCGCGATCTCGGTTCGGTGGATATTAGATCGTATTGAAAATGAGTTAGCTTCAAGAGTGGAGAGAAAAAAATAAGACCAAAATGGTCTTTTCGAGAAGAGCGCTACTGTGTCTCAGGCGGTTGCACTAGCCGCGGGAAGCAGATATACCACCCATACACATATTATGAATTTATGATCTTTAATCAGATTCATGATCTAATCCTTCAGATCCGACGATAATCTTTTATTCGATTTGTATATTAGAGCGGGATTCCGAGCTAGAAGCTTTTGGTGTTAACACCTTGTACCGTTCAAATTTTAACCGTGGAAATATCACCCGCAGAGTTAAATCTGCCGCTACCTGCATGCCGCTGTATCGGTAACTGAGCCGATCGGTTTCAATATACCGATCGGTTCATGTATTACCGAATTTTGCGCGGTACGGCTAAGACTTCTTCCAGTCAAATCATCGATATTGCTTCCTCTAGTCTTCTCTATTTCACATTCTCCGCAATCGTTATCAGTTTCTCTAGATCGAAGATTAAAAGTCAAATGGAATAATAAAAATAATATTCATTTGATTCACATAGATATATTAATATTTAAAAACTAAAGAAATATGAAAAAAAAATTGAAAGACCCTACAGATCATCGTGGTGAAGATGGTGATGGTGATGCCGATGCTGGTGGTCCTAAACCATCAGGAAGTTCACCTTTAGTTGACGTCTCAAATGATGAATCCATTAGTTCTCCTGCAATGGCTAAAAGGCATCGTATTAGTCGAGCATGCTTACAATGTCGGAATCGGAAAATTAAATGTAATGGAGAATTACCTACATGTAGTTCTTGTGCAAGTGCTGGTACTAAATGTGAATATAGCGAATCCAAGAAAAGAGGTTTACCACCGGGGTACTTACAACAATTGGAAAAGTATGTGAAACGAGTCGAACAGATGCTGGGAGCTTTGATTACTAGTGATAATCATGGTGAATCAGAATTACAAAGGTTATTAGATAATTTGATGGAATCTCCATCTAATGAAATGGATAAATTTTGGCAACAATCACAAATTTATAAATCCTTAAGGTTTAATAATAATCATTTTGAAATAGTCGAAAAAAATGATATTAGAATGAAATCCGAAGAGAGAACTCCTAGAACTATCACTGATCTAGAGTCTGGGGGTGACAAAAACAATATTACCAGTGATGAGAGATCGAATAATAGACAAGATATACCACCAAAAATTGTTAATAATTTAGATACACCATTTTTCCTTGGTACTAGTAGTGGGTTTTCATTAGATTTCCATTCTGTTGTTTTACAGCCACCGCCAGTATCATCGCTTTTAATCGCTAAGGATAATAGATATGGTTTGGATTCATTACCATTAACTGATAGAATTGGTCTATTGGATGCTTATTTCTCCTACGTTCATTCTTGGCTGCCAATGGTTAATAAAGTTGATCTGATTCGAGCTGCTTATTCCACAGAACCATTCAATGGCTCTGACAGAGAAATGTTATTATGGTCTATACTAGAATTTGCTGCTATTATATCAAAAAAGAATCGCGTAAATCATTTGAATGTATTTTTAACGGAAGCATCAAAATATTTATCACAAGCAACAATGAATTCTGGATCATTAGAGAAAGTTCAAGCTTTACTGGTAATGACATTACTTTTCGGTGGCAAGGGATATTGGGATAGTGCTTGGACTACGGTGGGAATTGCAGTAAGAATAGCTATTAAATTAGGATTACACGCATTTACATCTAAATCGTCAATATTTTCCAAACGAACATGGTATTCGTGCTGTATAATAGAGACTCTAATCTCGGCAAGGTTGGGCCGCCTCCCACATATTTCAGACAGTGACTTTGAAGTTGATCCATTAGAAGAAGATGGATGGGAAGAGTGGGAATTATGGAAACCAATCCAAACAAGTTCATATACTACATCATCTGATATTAATGGCAGTGCTACCGTTGGTAACAATAGTAGCCATTTCCCACGAAGTCGTGAATCGTGGTCTGCAGAGCCTGCAAGAAGTTTATCAGTTTTTAATGCACTTTTTCCATTAGTAAGACTTCTCAACAATATTATTAGTCAAGTAAATCAACCAGCATTTGCAGTTCGGCCTCGAGTACAAAGATCCATGTTTTTTAATGATCTTTCTTCTCGATTACAGTTATGGATTAGAAATTTACCAGATCATTGTTCGTTGACTGATCTGAACATGAAGTTGTCTCATGCAATAGCACCACATAAAATTAATCTTTATTTGGTATTTGCAACAACTGCATCGTTATTCTATATTACTGACGAATTTTCACGAACCATTACTTCTAATTATTTCTTTTCACCAGATTATCTGCCATCTATGACGTCGCAATTATTAATGAACTTTGGAATGATGTTTTTCCCGAGTCAGTCTTCCCCTTTGTTCGAATACTTCTGTTCTATTTCGTTATCACTGGCTTTGAAAAATAATACTATCGGACAAGTGAAGTATTCGTCTAGGCATACTAATAATGAAGGGGCTGATGTTGGTGATGGAGAAATGATTGTTCCTCTAGAGTTCTTGCAGGAAGGGTGGCCTGAAAGTGCTTGGATTAGTCTTCAATATTTCACTAAAAGCAGATTCCCTGTTTTAGCTAATGATCAATCCAATAATGAAAAACAATCTCATGGCTTAACTAATGCCTTGCAATCCTTTGCTGATACAGCTAGTCTTGAAACGGAATTGAATTCATCTTCTGGGCCAACAGCGGTATGTAAATCACGAAAGACAGTAGTGGCGTTTATTAATAGGATTTCGGATTATTTTTCGTTATACTAACTTTCAATAGGTAAAACTTGATTCTGCATTTTCTCCTATTCATGCTGATTCGTCAGTAGCAGGTCATAGAGTAGGATCAGCGATAGCAGCGGCAGCAGCATTTCCTGATGATCCGAATCTTGGTTGGGAGCATTTGAAAAACCTTGATTTATTTAATACAAATTCTCGGTAAGTAGCGTCCAATGCTAGAACAGAATTCTGAGATGGATGAATAAATATCTAACAATTATCTTTAGATTGAAGAACTCATCAGCTGCTGATAATTCGATTGGAGATATGTCAGTTCCGGAGTTCCTACATAACTTGGGATTTCTAGACAGATGAAAGTCATCGACTTGCAATGGACGATTAAATCAACTTTATTTATAAATATATTTAATATGAAAGTCTGACAGATGTGGATTTTTCATAGTATTTATTTAACGTTAAACTATTTTTTGTAAAATATGTACTGTACGTACGTCATAAAAAGATCGGATGTAAAACCTCTCAATTCTTGAAATTCAGGGGGCATATTGTAAACCCTCGCTTCAAGTATATTATTCTTCCAAAAATCGCTTATTCGCTGACGTCAGATCACTAATGTTAGTTCAAGGGTGTGCTACTCCGCGGACCGCTGTCATCCTATCTACCTCTCACGAACCCGGATAAATAATTATCATATCGGGGTAAATTCAGCCGCAGACTTCCGACCTGCAAATCATTAGCGCTAGCTGCTGCAACCCCTCCCTAACGCATTAACGCACCCTAATTCGGAATAAAGTTCTGTACAGGCATTAGCCCGTTAACTACTGCAGTAAGAAACTAACCTAAAAGTTAACGTTCCGCTGCCGTAACTTGTTCCGACAAGACTGCAGATATAACTACTACATGTATATATAAAGAATTCAAGATCCGAATCATAATTATAGTAAATTTTATGATTGGTATTCGTCCAACATCAGCAAGAAGATTTATTAAGTTAACAGAAAGATTTTATCAAAGGATGCCTGAAATAGCCGATAAGCCAGTCGGTGAGATAGAACCGGCAAGATTTGGTTTAGAATCTCAAATCAGAAGAAACCCTCATGTAAGTTTATTTATTAATTCATAGGAGAAGAGAAATAGATTCAGAACGGATTTCTGAAGTAATCTCACTCAGAGTCTTATTTTAAGTTTGTTTTTTTTGTGCGCATATTAACAGGATCCACCGTATATAGAAAGATTTTGGTAAAGTTCAACGAGAAAGACCGCCTTTCGAAAATGACGTCCAGTTTCATTATCATCAAACAGTAGATGTTAATTGGAAAGTTGGTCAGGGTGCTATTAATGATGAATGGAAAAAGCATAAAAAAATTGAATTAGACCCTTATGGACCGAATCGTAGAGCAACTGATAATTATAAAATGTTGGTTTCGGCCGTAACTCCTAGACCTATTGGATTCGTTTCAACCATCGCAGAGGATGGTGTGGCTAATTTAGCACCATTTTCTTATTTCACAGTTGTCAATCATGATCCACCCATTTTTGTTCTTGGATTTAGTAAAGGAACTGGACAATCCAAAGACACTGCTTCCAATATCTTAGAAACTGGCGAACTTACAATAAATATTATTTCTGAATGGTTTGTTGATGCTGCTAATTACACTAGTCTTAATGCTCCTATCAGTGTTGATGAATGGAAATTATCTGGATTAACTCCTTCTCCTTCTTCTAAGGTCAAACCTCCTCACGTTGCTGAGTCTGCTTTCTCTGTTGAGGCTAAATTAATTCATAGTCATGATTGGATTTCAAAGACTACTGGAAATCAAACTGGTACTCTTTGTATTGTAGAAGGATTGAATTTCCATGTTCGTGAGGACGTCATTAATAAAGATTTAAATCTTCTCGATCCTCTGAAATTACAACCAGTTTCTAGATTAGGTGGCATTACCTATGGTCGTACTACAGCTGGTTATGAGATGCTCAGACCAGATTATGAAAGTGAATCCAAGAAGCCCGAGTTCGAAGAGGCTTTACTTAAGGAGAATTAGGAGCCTGAAAGAGATTTAATTAGATTGATTTATATATATGCTAAGTAGTAGAATGAAATTATGAAATTAATTACCTTGAATCTCAGTGATATCTCGAAACATTTCTTCTAAGAATTATCTATTTATTTATGAAAATACATTTACTCTCTCCCGATTAAGGCAGCATAACCTTGACCGGTAGACATACACATAGACAAAACACCTAACTCACCATCAAGAGCATGAAGAGAATTATTTAAAGTGGCCACAAGACGTCCACCTGTAGCGCCAAGAGGATGACCAATAGCAATGGCTCCTCCATGAGGATTGACCTTATCAGCGTCAAGTCCTAATTCATTTATGCAAAATACGGACTGACTGGCGAAAGCTTCATTAAGCTCCCAAAGGTCAATATCAGAAATCTCTAATCCCACTCGCTTAAGAAGGGAGGGTATTGCAACTGCTGGACCAATTCCCATAAGACTAGCAGGCACCCCAGCAACTTTTGATGCAATAAATCTAGCTACAGGTTTTAAACCAAGTTCATGTGCACGAGCACGAGTAGTAAGTAATACTGCAGATGCACCATCAGAAATCTGAGATGAATTGCCCGCAGTGGTAGTTCCATCTTCGGCGAAAACAGGCTTTAAAGTTTCAAGTTTCTCAAGGGTACTAGAAGCTCGGATACCATCATCTTTCGATATTGTCACAAATTCTGGAGATTCTACACCATTTTCATCTATGAATCTAGCCTTGATAGGAGAAATCTCCCTAGCCAAATGGCCAGATTCCGTAGCTTTGGCAGCTCGCTTATGACTTAAATAGGCAAAGTAGTCCTGATCTTCCCGAGTTACATTATGTTTAGTAGCTACGTTCTCAGAGGTAATTCCCATTGGCATAAGAACATTCTGAGCTTCTTCACTAGCGGAAGCTTTAAATTGTTGAGAAATTCGAGGGGGGATACCCAGATGAGGAAAGTAGTCAAAAGTCATAGATTCTACACCCGCTGCAATTCCAACATCGATATCTCCTGATTTAATAGATGATGCAATATATGACATGGCCTGGGCCGAGGAACCACATTGACGATTGATAGTATTTGTAGTGGTAGTAATAGGGAAGCCTACTGATTTAACAGCCAGAGCACTACCTTTCTGACCACCTAGAGCTTGAAGAACTGTTCCAACAAGAACGTCACTAACATGAGATTTATCAATCCCAGTTTTTTCCACTGTGGCATTTAAAACATGGGCCAAAAGCTCTTCAGGATACATATCCTTGAGACCACCCTTTTTAGCCCTAGTGAATGGCGTTCTCAGAGCTGATATTATAACAATATCAGTTGGTTTTTTTTCCAAAATATTACGAAGTCCTGATTTGACCGACATTTCTTTGAATTAAAATGCAAAATAATATGAATAATAAATTAATTATTGCCTCTCTATAGATCAAATAGATATCTTCTCTATATTAATATACACAACACACGGATCACGAACGTCTCTTCTATATTTCCATATACCACTTATACATAATTACATAAATTAACATAATAACCAATATAAACTAATAAATATATATATCCTATGGTATATAAACTTTACCGGGGAGTTATTGTGCAAGAATCGAGACTGTTCCTGAACCGATCCGACAATTTTGGCGGATAAGTCTTACCCCGGATATGAGGGGTTAGGTATTTGGCGGAAGAGTGTCCTCCTATTAGTAGATGTCAACTTCCGACTTAGACTGAGACGATAATAATTTACAGTACCCCCGCTGACCCCGCTCTCCGCCCACTTGAATCGGAATAATATAAAAGTCAAATAAAAGCAAAAAGTTATCTGCCAGCGATGCAGCTTTTTTTCCCGAGAACGTAGCTAGAGAATGAGCGGTCTGTGGTCGCACTCCGTCAGCCATCTCCACCAGCTTCTGTCCCCAAACCTCCCCCGACTCTGTTCTCTCATTATGTCAGGCGTACTCAGTTGTTATTATCATTACTGGAGGACAGAAATGCTGTCCCTAATTACGGTTGCTGAGCGTAATAAGATTGCTGCTCTAACAACCCTTCAGCATTTATCGGCAGCGTAACGACTTACATAATATTTGCTCCTGACTTACGTAACATCTCGAGTCGAGAAGGGGCAAAAATAATTAATTATAACCAGACTTTTTTGATTCTGACATTTTCGATTTTAGTAACTTAATTTTTGATTTTATCAACTTTTTCCCCTTGTTCATTATGGAACGAGAAGAGTTAGAAGATAAGAAACAGGATATTGATAGACTGCTTACAGATGTCGGCACGAGCGGTACTAAAGCTGACCAGGCTATCTCCGAGTTGGAAGGGTTAGAAGCTTGGTCTATGGATCAAGATGATTTGGAGAGAGATGTTGCGAAAAAGGTGGGTATGAGAAGGGTGCAATCAAACTGAATCTGTAATAGACTCTCGAACGGACGACCTCGAAATATACTAACTTATATACAGGCAACTGAAGCAATGACTAAAAGAGATGATGAACTTGATTCTAAACGGTTGGAAAAGACTCTAAAGGCAAAGCAGGATTTCGAAGCAAGAATAGCTAGGTTAGAAGATCGATTAGCCAATCCAAATACTCGGATAACCCAACGTGAAGAAATTCGAGCAGAGATCCGTCGAATTCGAGATATCCACCTCGTCGGATTAACTCAGGATTTAGATGATATACGAGGTAGAATAGCTGGACGTCATGCAGATACTTCAGAAGGGGTTACTTCTGTCGGTGATAGTACCAGTATCGGTGGTGGTGGTGTTGGCAATGGTGCACCATCCGGAAGACAGAAGGGTGAAACAGTTCATGATTTTCTTGTCCGAACAGGTAAAATAACTCCATTTGCCAAAGGCTCAAATTTTGCAAATGTAACATCCACAAACGCAATGTCACATCAAAATCTAATAATTCCTGGAATGGAATTGGAGGGTATAGAGGACGAATATAATCCTGAAGATGAAACAGAAGAAGAGGATAAAGAAGAGATTGTAAATAGGCATAGAAAGCGAAAGCTTGAAGAAAAGGATAATTCTCGGGAAGGGAAGAGAGTTAAAAATGATGATATTGTTAAAATAGAGGATAATGCTGAAAATGACACATTTGAAGAAGAGGTGCAAGTTACTGAGGAAAGTGATATTCAATCTGATTCAAGTGTGGAGGAATATATACCCGTTAATGATAGCGAAAATGAGCCTGAGGATGAGAAAGGCGAATTTGAAAATGTCGGCATTGAAGAAGACTACGATGAAAACTACTCTGAAGAAGAATTTCAAACAAAATCGAAGAAGAACCGAAAGAAATCTTCTTCTGAGACAGATATGGATATTTCTGGAATGGATGATGGTAATGAAGCAGCATACCGGCAAAGGTTGAAAGCATGGGTAGCTAAGCGAAAGGCTTATCGAAACAAGTTTGCAACGTCACAAGAAACAGCATCCCAGTCAGCAGCACTTGAAGAATGGCAAATACCTCATCCTACATATCCTGATGCAATTCTGGATAATAGTTTCAAAGTCCCCGGAGACATTTATGCTAGTCTGTTTGATTACCAACGGACAGGAGTCCAATGGCTGTGGGAGCTTTATTCACAGAAGACCGGAGGTATTATTGGTGATGAAATGGGACTAGGTAAAACCATTCAAATAGTGTCGTTTATTGCCGGATTGCATTATAGTGGCAAGTTGGATAAGCCGGTTCTCATAGTTTGTCCGGCGACAGTCATGAAACAATGGGTTAATGAATTCCATAGATGGTGGCCACCACTTCGAATAGTGATTCTTCATTCCATTGGATCAGGAATGGATCCTTCCAAAGAACAAATGTTAGAGGAAGCATTAGCTGCCACAGATGATAACGAATCTGATGAGTTAACTACTGGAGAAATGAGGAAAAGAGCCGGGGCAAAGTCTCTCGTAGATACTGTAATGGCGAAAGGTCATGTCCTTATTACAACATATGTTGGAGTGAGAATATATGCCAAATATCTCCTACCTAGGAAATGGGAATATTGTGTATTGGATGAGGGTCATAAAATTAGAAATCCTGATTCTGATATTTCTCTTAAATGTAAACAGGTCAGGACTGCTAATAGGATTATTTTATCGGGAACACCAATCCAGAACAACTTGACTGAGTTATGGAGTCTCTTCGACTTTGTGTTCCCTGGTCGTTTAGGTACACTCCCTGTGTTTCAGAACCAATTTTCAATCCCAATTAATGTTGGTGGTTATGCCAACGCTACTAATGTTCAAGTCCAGACAGCCTATAAATGTGCTGTTGTACTTCGAGATATTATATCTCCTTATATGCTGAGAAGAATGAAGGTTGATGTTGCTGCAGATTTACCTAAGAAAAGTGAAAAAGTTCTATTCTGCAAATTAACAAAGATTCAAAATAATGCATACAAGGAGTTTTTGAAATCAAACGAAATGAAATCAATTCTAACTGGGAAAAGGCAGGTACTGTTTGGTGTGGATATTCTTCGTAAAATATGTAATCACCCAGATTTGGTTAATAGGGATGTTTTGTTAAAAACCGCTGATTATGACTATGGATCTCCCGCTAAGTCTGGCAAGATGCAGGTGGTTAAAGCATTAGTAGAGTTGTGGAAATCTCAAAATCATAGGACTTTGTTGTTTGCACAAACTCGACAGATGCTGGATATATTGGAGAAGTTTATCAACAGAGACGAATTGAATATAAATTATCTGCGTATGGATGGTTCTACTCCTATTGGTTTCCGTCAAGGATTGGTGGATACCTTTAATAATGACACTTCATATGATGTTTTCCTTCTGACTACCAAAGTTGGTGGCTTAGGAGTTAATCTTACGGGTGCTGACAGAGTGATCATCTATGACCCCGATTGGAATCCTTCAACAGATATGCAAGCAAGAGAAAGAGCATGGAGACTTGGTCAGAAAAAAGATGTTGTAATTTATCGATTAATGACGGCTGGTGCTATTGAAGAAAAAATATATCATCGACAGATTTTCAAGCAATTTCTTACCAATAAGATTTTAAAAGATCCGAAGCAAAGGAGATTTTTCAAAATGAATGATCTTCATGATTTATTCTCCTTAGGGGATGCTTCTGAAAGTGGGACCGAAACTGGTGGTATGTTTTCGGGAACAGAACGAACTGTTAACGGAATCGGGAATAGAGATGAAGTTCAAGCTAGAGTTGCAAATGGTAGCTTTACTACGACTACGTCTTCTAGTCGTAATCAGGAGGATGATTTGTACCAGGTTACTGCATTTGGAGGTGTGGCTGGCCTAGAAGATTATAAGGTTGGCACTGAAAATGGTGATGATAGTAGTAATAAAGATAGTAATAGTGGCAATGGGAAAACAGTGCCACCGTCGGAAGACAGTATATTGGAAGGAATCTTTGCAAAATCTGGTGTTCAGAGTACACTGGAGCATGATGCTATTATGGAAGCTTCTCGTCCTGATACGGTCTTGGTAGAGAGGGAGGCTACGCGAGTGGCAACTCAGGCTGCAAATGCTCTAAGGGAATCGAGAAGGGCGGCACGTAGGGCACAAATTGGAATACCCACGTGGACTGGCAAGTTTGGAAGTGCTGGAAGATTAATAAACAATCCTACTTTATCACGGCGGGAAACACCTGGAAGAGGTCTTCTAAGTGCTACGTCTTCAGGTACTAGTTCCCGATCGTCGCGTGCAGGTTCATCTAGTGATGATAATAGAATATCTTCTGCGTCAATTTTGCAAAACATCCGTCATAGAAAAGAGTTAGAAGAAAAAGAGAAAGCAACCACTGGACCAAGTGGAAATTTGGCAGATGTCAGTTTGGAGGAAAGGACACATATATTGAAGAAGATGGTCGAGTTTCTTGCTGGCCAGCCTGGCAAGGGAGCTAAGTCAGCAGCTATTCTCAGTTCATGTAACATTAGAGTAGAAGATGTTCAAGAGGTAGCTAATATTCGACAGATGTTGAGAGAGATAGCCACTTGGAATGGATCTGAGTCAAAGTGGGTTTTGAAGGAAGAGTTTACAGCTTAGATATCTACTGCGGTTCCCTTACAATTTATTTATTTATATTTATATATATACATATACGTATATCATGACAACAATATAATTTATGACAATGTAACGTGAATATTTTGTTTTAAAACTTCGATTCAACAGTAAGCTTCATTATTGGATTATTGAATCATTAATCTGAGTATTATTTCTAGTTGAAAGTCAATGGATAGCTAGCTGGCTAGATCTGAGTTTATATCTATCTCATTATGACTTACGGGAGCAGGCATCGGGTAAGGGTTTGATTTTTCTCGAAACAGAGTTGTACAAGCGCGTCTGCATGAACTTGCATATCCTGCAGCTGCACAGATCTGCGAGCATAACCTATGAAAAATAATTCATCAGAATGAAATAGGAAAAGAAAAAAAAATTTATCAGGATTCCAACCTGCTCTCAACTTCCTTGCCAGGGGTCGAACCTGGAATCTCTTGATTCGTAGTCAAGCGCCTTGCCATTGGGCCACAAGGAACATCATCTATCTGCCGTTGGCCGCCGATAATGAAGAAACCAGGGGATATACAAGAACCGGCCCAAAAAAAAAAAAAAGCCAGTAGTTTCTACTCCATAAACTACCTAGTATTGGGAGATGGGGAACTAATACGTTACGAAACTCGAAATACATGATCTATAAGGAACGAAAATGTCCACTCTGTCGGGAGGCAATGGATACTATGAGCCACACATATTTAGAATGCCCTGTTACGCTACAATTCATTCACAACACGAACATTCTAGGAACAATAAACGGAGTACTTAGTTGGATACTGTGGATTTCGGCAGCCTATAAAATAGAAAAGCTAGTACCAATTGCTAGATTTATAAGAGCAATATATTGCTTGAATCACTACTATAGATACAGAATCAGCTATGAAGAGGAACAGATAGAGTTACCGGCGATGGAAGAATTCATTAAAAGGAGGATAGAAGGAAAGCGAGACGATTACAACAATCTTAGACGAAACTATCATAAGAAAATACAATAATAACTGCCCCCAGCCTAGAGTGTGCTAGGTAACTGATTGCTTAAAGACTATTTATTAGAAGGGTTTTCATATTAGAAATAATATTTTCCCTTCGAGGGCAAGCTATTGTGTTATAGGGTTATATGAGGATTTATATATGTATGTTATAATGTAATAGACTTTGAAGATCAAAAAAAAAAAAAAAAACCCGTAATATCGAAGATAAAAAAAAAAGCCGGCCACTCAGTGATGGGTGGTGATTAAATAGTAATTTATCTTCGCTCCAAAGAAATGTCCTATCTCTTTGTGACATCTCTTTGTTAACATGTGCATCTTATTATATCGAAGTCCGGAAATAAGTCTTCCCTCTCCCCGTAGAATTAAGCGATTCATATATATATTTTATAGAACTACCAAAAACAAGCACTGTATTACTTAATCAGCTTTAGAAGCCTTTTTTTTCAAGTATGACCATATTTCCTGATAAACATCAGGTTCAGGTTTATCATGTTCCTCGGTATATGGGAATCTATTAAAATCCAAATCAATGTTCTGCCTATGAATCCATAGAGGTCCTCTATAATAAATCTTGCTACCAACATAAATAATAATCATTAAGACAACTGAAACATAATTAGCGAAGAAGGTCTTAGCAGATGGTGACTCACCAAGGGGCCAGACCGCAAGATAGAACTCAACAACAACAAGTAGCATGCACCAGATAAGACCATACCAAGCAACCCATGGCACAAGCCTAGTAGACCAAGGCATCTCAGAAACACCTCGACCTTGGTATTTCCAAGCCAGTCTCAGTCTTATATTTGATAGGAAGACGCATCCCCAAACGTATAAAGCGCAGAGAGATGTCAAGTTTGAGAACCATCCGAACACGGTTGCACCAGAGTTGTCGACATTTAAATAAGCAAGACCACCTCCAAGAATGGTAGTCAACAAGAACCCAGCCCAAGGTCTGCCTTGTTTATCGCATTTAGCAAAAATCTTTGGGGCCATTCCCAATTCAGCAAGACCCATTAACATTCTAGGGCCACAGTACATTGCTGCATTACCAGAAGAGAGAACAGAGATAAGCAAAATAACATTGTGAGCATCACCGAGACCTGGGAGTCCAGCATTTCTGAAAGCAATAACAAAAGGTGAAGCATTAACCCCAGTTCCTCCGAATAAATTCTCATTATAAGGATCATTTGTTATAGTGACCATAAGAGATCCCAATAAATAGAATAAACCTAAACGAATCCAAATCGATTGAACTGCTTTAGGAATTGATTGTTTTGGATTTTTAGCTTCAGCAGCCACGACACCAGATAATTCAACACCAGTCAAAGCAAAAATACAGGTAGGCATAACACTCAAAAAACCTTTAAATCCATTAATAAATGGGTCAGTTTTCCAATAATGAAAGCCAGTAGACTGACCCGTTGGTCCACCACCAGCGGAAATCACTATACTAACAATCACAACAATGAAAATCCATGAAAATTTGATAAGCGACATTACTGTCTCTGCCTCAGCAAAAACATTGACAGCAAACATATTAATCACTATCAATACAGCAAGGAAGACTGTTATCCAAACCCCAGGATTAATTTTATCGTCCCAAAAGTTCAAGACAGTACAGAGACCGGAGAGCTCATTAGGAATAGTTATCATATATGAAAACCAATAAGTCCAACCAAGAGTAAAAGCAGCAGCAGGATCAACCATTCCTCTTGTCCATTGAGGGAAAGCTGAAGGGACAGGATAAAGAACAGCTAATTCACCAATAGACATATTAAGAGCCCATGCAATTGAACCAGCAATCCAATATCCTATCCATAAAGAAGCAGGACCACCAGAATGTAAAGACGAGCCAGAACCTAACCAAAGACCCATGCCAATACTACTTCCTATAGATATCATAAAAATATGACGAGAAGTTAATCTACGATCAAGACCCCTGGTCAATGGTCCATCTAACAGAATGACATCGCCTGATTCGATATCATGTTCTTCAGGAGTAGTAGACTTATTATCTACATGTATTTCAGTTTCTGCACCCATAATAAGATTTGTTAGTCTCTTCAATTCAAAATAATATAAGCAAGCAGAAATCTTTAGAAATGAGAATTACAACTAAACCTTGAGTCTAATTCCGGAATACACTTTATATATAGAGCTGGTGTTGAACTCATCACCAAAATAGACATCTTGTGTCAAAAGTTACGTAGCTAGTTGATCGTCCCTGTTTCACTGCGATAAGTTTAAATTTCATACGTCTTATGCCTGCTCCTCAGATATTCGGAAGTTTTTCCTCTTGCCGTCGCAATGCTTGCGATCGATAAAAGGAGGACATTCACCACCGTATATCCCGTAATCGGTTCCATCCAATAGATAGCTATCACGCATATCATCTCTTATCTTTGAAATAATCTGCGGAACCATAGCGAGCAATTGATCAACGACAACCCATATTAGCAGGCATGAAAACTGTCGATCCAGTTTAGACTTAGGCTTGGCTATTTATCTCACGGCCAGGAACTTCCGGTGGGAAGGCGGTTCAACACAATAATGATGTAGCGCACTACTATATTCTAATGATTGAGATAATAAATGTCGGATGCCAGTTTCAATTACATTTCATAAGACAGAAATTCATTATTTATCCTCTTCACCAATGAATCACCATTATATTCAATCCTACAAGAACCCGTTGGAGCCAGTCACCTTGGCCTGAAGTAAGTGAAGTTGGCCATCCGAAATTATAATTCCCATTTCTTGCTCCGTTGTATAAACTCGGTTCCAGTTCTTTATCGGTATTTTCTAATTGTTCTCTAGTTATGTCAATCACGAAGATCGTAGGTATTCTCGGCTATCGGCTTCTTATGCACCGATATTACGGAGGCATAAGATAACGCATGTTTAGGATTTGGTGCCGCGCGGCTTCTCCTGATATCCATCCTGACATTCCTATCCTGGTATCCTACAGATGAAAACTCCTCAACTCTTCATCTTTTGGGCTGAATCTTAACGATCCAGTTGTGGAAATAGCCTAAATAAAAATAAAAAAATAAATTCACCAGTTGAGTGTGTACAATGATAATAATAATAATATCCTTCTGTCTGAAATCAGTTAGATCATCCTGTACGGCAAGATATCCAGAGGCAGATTGGAATAATATTCATGTACCTTAGTACCTACCGCCAAGAAAAGCAACCACCCTGACTTTTACAGTCTTATCGTGCATTTTTTGGTTGCAGAGATAATGAACCTGAAAAACTCAGTGACGAAATAACATGTTGTTACAGGTTATCTAATACTAATGCCAAGCCCGCCCGCACCAGTCGTTGGTTTCATCGACAACGATGATTCCCGAATAGAATGTGGTAGGCGTTTTTTTATTGCTTGATTCGATCTGAAGATAATGCATTGATAGCGGTTATACAAAGATAAGAAAACAAACATTAGCAGTGCATGACAATAATAATAAACCCTGTATAATATTAATCCGCTTCAGTCGTGCATATAATAAATAATATTAATATGATAAACTGATTTTTGTCCCCTATACTACAATGAAGACTCTTGATATCCAGACCTCAAGCTATCGCACTCAGTACTCTACGGGTACAATTACCGAGCATAACGAATCAAGGGTCTGGGGTGGGGTGCTAAACCATAGAATATGGGTTTGTACTGTTAATAGTATTCAGAAGACTAGAATCAAATCCATTTTATAAAGAGTATATTCTCATTTTTAATCACTTCCTCAAGAATAAGCTCTAGGTTAAGATAAATAAGGATATCTATCAATAATAATCATTTTGCTACCTCATCTCGATTTTTATTTATGTTAACCACATGCTGCTCAGATTCATGGAAAGCGTCTATTAAATTTAAAACCAATGAAAATGCTGCAAATGCAATTAAAACGGGGTAAACAAAACGAATAGCTATTTTAAAATCGGATTCTGGCATTCGTCTAATAAAAAAAATCACTTCAGCAGAGGCAAATGCTTCAGAACTAATATCTTTAAAGATAACTTCAACCGACCTCCAACTGCTTGGCCCATAACTCTCACAAAGGCAAGCATTGCTGCAGCATAAGGAGTATTTCATTTGTATTAGGAGCAATTACGGAAACATAAAGAGATGCAAATTCAATACCTGCTGCAATACTGATGTGTATATTTAAACCAATGAACTGTCTAAGGCAGTATGAACTTTTAATAAATACAGTAATACCAACCTAAGAGTTATTATAATCCATGATAAATAGATATATCTTCCAGCTCTAGCAGGTAATTGACCAGATATAATCGCCATAGGTGCAACAGTAACAGTTTCCGGCAAAGAAGCTACCCTTGATATTATAGCAAATATCCTTTAACTCCTTGATAATATAATGGTATGAAATATATCGAACACCATAGAATAAGATCCGAAAGTATATGCCAACAAAGAAGTAGATGAGGCGGTATAATCAATCCTATGTAATTTCTTTCGGAAATTGTCGATTGTTCAAGATGAAGTTTTATTAATAATGGAATCAATGCTAGAGCAATTCCAAATTAAAATAAAATATCCAAATCCAAGTTACTTTATGAGCAAATCCAGTACCTAATGGAGGATCAACCAAAGTTGATAGAAACCACATTGCACCTAGTAATCCAATTTCTTCTTTCTCTAAGTGGTACTATATCAGTAACAATCATCTCAGTTAAAGCAAAATAACGCCAGACCTTGAACAGTTCAAACAAATTAAAGTAGAAAAAGCTTTTGCAACTGCACAAATAGTAACTGGTATTCTTCCAAAAATTTCAGATAATGGACCAATAATAGGCACTACTGCTGAACTTAATAAGTAGGCACACCGATTGGGTGGTAGTACCATGAAGTTCACTTGTTATAAGCTTGAGCTAAAACAGGATCAGCTGATGTAAAATAAGCAGCCGCCAATAATGTCAGTAACATATAATGCCGAAGGTACTCAGTCTTTACCGCTTAATTTGAAGGGAATAGTAGCAAAATTCTGATTTTCTACATCATTTTGTTCTCTATTCCGTCACTCCATATATATTGTTCTCTACATTCAACTCTTCTACTTATGCTATCAATGACATTGGGGCATTGTCAGCAGGATTTGATATTTCTTCCTTTTGTCCTCTGACATTCTATGGTAGTACAGTATATTATAGTAATTGGATGAAATGATAATTACCACGACAGTAAAATCGACCAGATCACAATGCTGTGATCTAACAGCTCAGCAAGATGGTCTTATTAGATTACCTTGCGATATAAACTGTATAATTCAATTGTCACGTTAATTGTGTATTATTTAATTGAATTAAATAACATTCCTTAACTTCCTTCATTTCAGTTCACGATGATTGATCATCGTCATTATCAATCTATTTGCCTTCCTACAAGGGCAAGGTAAAGATAAATCACCACCTTAACTTAATGCCATGTTCAAAAGAGAAGATGGAGACGAGTTGCTCCGTGGTTTCTATAGCGAACAATGTTGATATCAACATAAATGGTTATTTTGATCACATAATATATTATTTTTGCTCAGAAATGCGATCCCTGCCCGTTGAAACGATCCGGTATATAGTATATAATTTCCCCGAACGATTGATTGTCTGTGCATATTAAGGTTAATCTTGAATGCGTGTTTGATGATCCTTACCATATCTGCTGTTATGCATTCTGTGGCAGACCCTTATAGGCCCCTAGCCATAGACCCCTCTGCCCTACCCATCTTTTTTTCACCGCTCGGGCTCCAAGCTCAACTGTGCCTCCGATGTCTGTGGCCGCTGCGTTCGAAAAATTATTATTTCCTTTCTCCCGTTGAGCCAACCCCGAATTCTACTACTTAATTTTCTGCGTTCATGTCGAACGACGGCTGGCTGGAAGCAAACTTCGGAGACAGAATACCGCCACCGCAGGTCAGACTTCTCACACATACAGTCGAAGGATTAACGAAACGTTACTTTTAACTTCTGTATGATATTATTATTGACAGATGTATAGTAATGTAATAACTTACATCTTTTGCGGAGAGTGGGAGGGGGAGGAGAAGGCAGTATTTTTTTCTCGTTCCAGGTGCGAAGTCTGTTAGTTGATTGCTGATCCTACAGAGTTTTCTTCAGTATAGACTAGAAGTAAACTCAAGCTTCGAAAACTATGGTTCTGGTTCAGCTCCGCCGATACCTCTAGAATTTGGGATTGATGTTCTGGAACAATAATGAGAGCATTGAAAAAGATAAGTTCTGGTAGGGTCATTATTAAATTTTTGATTTAATTTCATTAATTGTATTCAGTTAAATTCTGACAGCGTAGGGTCATTATCTCTTTTTTTTTTGATTTAACATTAATTATACCCTGCTGAAAACCAGCATTCTAACTAATTACCCATAGCCATTACGGGCTGTAACAAAAATTGTGGGATTAGTCGATCGAGACATCGTTCATTTTATTTCATGAATTGACATACGACTAGAAGTCTTAAACCCATGAATCGACATATTCCCAGGATTCTTAAAGGCAGGTGTTGGAACTGAAGGAGGTGAATAAACTTGAGAAGGAAGTGATGCGTAGACGGGAGACTGTGATGGTGTAGTAGACGAATATGGAGGTAAACTTGACGACTGAGGGTAGTACATCATAGCTTCTTCCGATCGATCTATGCTACGTCCAGGAGATCCGTCTGGAAATGTTGGTGGTTGGTTATAGCTTGGAGGCAGCATCCAACTTGTACCTACTATTGGAGGTGTTCCATTTTGAATACGCTTGACAGAAAGTATGCGCAATACGAAAAGAAATATCATTGCAATGACAATGATAAGAATCGTTAACACTGCGGTTGCGACCATTTCGAAAAATATCTAATGGATGATTACCCTATAGAACTTTGAAAAAGATATTCGGAATCTGTATTTGATGTCGTCTAGAAAAACTTTCAGGACCAAAGGATTAAATTTACTTCGACGTGAAAATATTATTAACACGCTGGCCATTCATCTACATGTCTGTGAATTAATAGTGACAATCATCCGATCATTATTATAGATCTGTCTATGCTGATAGTATCTCTACTCATATTGTTTAGACACACTCCTTTTAAGGATACAAAAAGCAATTATTGATGTGGCTGAATGAAACAGATTTTAGATTAGATTAGATAAGATATTCTAACAGTTGGTGTGCGGCTTAGTCCTAATAGGGTTGATCTGGAAAAATAAAGACAAACTCAACTCGCTCAACTTTCCTAAATCTACAGCAGAATTCATAAGGATATTGGTGATTTTCAACAAGTTTTCAAAATAAAGTTGCTTCATCATTGAATACCCTTTCCAACGAATGTTCTTGGTGGTGTAGGATGAAAGCTGTTGTGAGCAATGGTCTCGGAACTTGGCACTTGGCAGTGGTTTTATTCCTTATAAGAATGGACATATGCATGTATCGCATACGTGATTATGGTGACGTCAGATACTGAGCCATGTTTATTTAATTTGCAGTGGGATGAATAGCCTATAAGGTGTAAAATGGTTTCCTCACTCTGAATTGGTACCGAAAGTCACAAATACCCCGTACGTGAATTTTGCCGAAATGCTTTGCGAACCTTACATATATTGAAAAGAAAGAAAGTTAGTAATTTGACAATAAAGATCTTTGATAGGCACAATTTATTAGCGATGCAATAATTAGGATGTAAGGGATTTCAAGATAATTGAGGTAAGTTAAACTAACCAAAAAAGAGGCCACATATAATATCCTTAAGCAGGCTCTTTCCAACGTGATTGAAGATTATGCTGTTAAGTTGTTAGAATACAAGCTTAGCCCAGATCTATTTGGCTACGTATACACAGCTTATTGCATAGTTATTATTAACCCAAATTTCTCTCGATAAAAAGTGAAACTAATGCATACATGTACCAGCATTAGCACCAGTACCAGCACAAGCAGAAACACCCGTACAAGCAAAAGCACCGGCACAGTCACCGGCACAAGCACCAGCACCAGCTCTACGTCTCGCCTCAGAAACCGAACCTCATCTTCAGCGCTATCAACGAGACGGGCATGCTAGATCAGATTTTTCCGTTCATGGCATCTCTAGACACGGCTTTGGGACTTGAAATGGTTATCGCACAAAGAGAGGGAAAGTGCTTCCCAGCGCCAGTAGAAGTCAGGATCATCGCCCGCCTGGATTCACTCAGGACCTGTCCGACGGCTATAGGGCGCTCTCACGCCGTCATAATAATCTCGAATTCCTCGACACTCTACCGACCGAAAGGATTTTAGACAAAACAATAAATAGTATTTAATTAAAATTGATTCAGGCGAACTAAATAGATAACAGTTCGTATTTTTATATTTTTCAATGATCTGTATCTGATTCTCTGCTCATCAGATATTTCCACAGATCATTCTGTTCCCTTCTCTAGTCTGCCATTTTCTCCCAATACCCTTGCCAAAATCGCCCTGCCACTCCTCAATCCACTCCTTAAGGCGTCTTGCAAAATCTTCTGACAATGCGCACACTTACATCATAGCTGTACTTTGCGTCCGAGCCTGAAAATCTCCCACTTTAATCCTGCCCCTCATCGCCTGTCTTAGCCTGAGTATGACCCCGCATATCAGCCTGATGTCCTCTCATATTTGAAATCGTTAAAATAAATCAAAAAAGTAAAGCGGAGGAAGAAAAGGATATATGAATAAGGATGAGGGATATGATGCAATAGAATTTTTTGATGCTGAAGAATATCTTTTAGAAGATTTGCTGATGGTATCATGTTCTGCATCATTCCGGGAATCACTGAGGCAATCCTGCGTGTGACAAACGTTACTTGTCTATATGCAAAGCATCTCAAGGGGGTTAAATCTCAACTAGAATGATACTAGCCTCCGCTCCAGCCTTCCCTCACAGTCTGTAGTCATGATATGCATGAATAAATATTGTCACCGCTCCAGCGCCAGAATATAGAGTTCATGCTCGTAAAAAAGGCGTGAGATTACTTCGTCAGATTCGAATTAGGAGAGGTATTACTTATTTCTCACCAGTTCTTCAAACCATCTTGCAAATGCAACGCATTTCATATCCACGAACCTCCAGAAGAGATCTGCCGCCCAGATTACAATTACTGTTAGAATGATAAATGCCAGACCCCAACCCAACTCCTTGCCGAACATAGTATCACGACCAGTGAATTTCCAGAACCACGGAACAAGCCAGAATCCCAGCATGTGACCAATTGGCCCATGTACGAGATAGAGAGCGTATGAAATCTTTCCTAGATACCTCGAGTAAACATTATCGAACAGAAAGCGGAGAGCGTGAGTGCGGGTGGATGAGACGGAGTAGACGATAAGGAAACCACCTAGGCAGTGGAGGAAACGCCAATTCTCGGGCCATGAAGCTGGAGTAAGATTCTGCGCGAGCCAGATGTAGCCAGGAGCGTTAGATGCTGTGTAAAATGTTAGTTCGTTTTCCATTCAAATCCAGGGTTCTCAGAAAACACGTACCATGACCATAATCTGGGGCTGATAACAGGTACAATCCCACAATAAAAACGCCAAAACGAGCCATATCTGCTCTGGAGAGGGGCTGTGGACTTCCGTCATCTGATGAATCTTCCTCGGCCTCGGTGACGGTTGAAGGTAACTGCAATTGTCCCTCCTCTTGAAGCAACTTCAGCTGCGCTAAGGTCGATCCGGCAAAGAACAACCACTCTGACCAAGCGTTGGTGTAATAGCAATAAACCACCATGCCAAACAATCCCAAAAGTCTATACCATGCCTTACTCCTTGCTAAGGCCAACAGCGTCATAAACAACGCGATACTGCAGCGAAACTCGACACTGAGCGTCCACAAATGTGGATTGTAACCATGCCCAGTTTGTCCCCAAATATAAATCCATCCCCACGTAGACCTCACCCAATCCCAAAACTGCACGCTAAACGGATCATTACGAAACATGGGCGGTTGCGGTTCCTTGAATCCAGGCACATCATCCGTCTCCCACGCCCGCTGTCCCCAATCGTACATCCCCATCGAAACGAACAACATGACGAAAAAAGTCAACACGATGCCCGGCAAGTACAGCCGCATGAAGCGTCGAAATGTCGCCGATGATAGCCGTTCGAGAGATTCGTCCACTTTTCTCGCGTGGATACTGCGAAGTGGCCCCCATGACAGGGTGTAGCCGGATATGATGAAGAAGAGGGCGACCATGGCGGGGCCGGATACAAGTAGGCGGATGTATGGGAGTTGTATAATGTATCTGTTTGATTCGGAGCTTCCGAATCCGGGTTGAATGTCTGGATGATGGATTGCACCGAAGTGACGGATGTAGACGAAGAAGGCCGCCAATCCTCGCATGCCGTCTAACCAGGCTGTAGGTGAGACTTTTGTGGTTAACAACAATCCATCTCGTGGATGTAAGAAACTTGGTAGTAGCACGATTAGGTGTTTGGTGGATATTGTACGAGCAGGATTCTTTAACCTTGCCGGCAATGATGCTCGAATGGGTGAAAGGATTCGGCTGGAAAATATCTCCATGTTAGAAGAGACGAGAAAGGGGGGAAACTAGCGAAAGGGGCGTACCAGATAACAAGTTCGACTTTGACAAGAAAATTTCTCTATATTTAAGATTGCAATAGAGCTGTGGAAACGAACGAGGGAAATATTGTAAGAAAAGAGTTGTACAGGTTAGAAAGGATTCAAGAATAAGAAAACACGAAAAGGCCCTAGGGGAAAATGGCATAGATCTAAATTTGGAAAGATGGGAGATATCGATTGTTTATGTATCATTTTTTGAGTTAGGCCGGGTAATGCACTAATTGGACGTACGTACACGTATGTCGGACGCACGTTGAAGACTGTCTCAGGCACCGAGGAAGCGAGACGCGAACTGATACGCGCGGCTCGCGCAAAAAAAGGTGGTGATTGATTGGTTGTATAACAACATCACATCACCTTTGATGCTTAATCCTGCCCCAAAATTGTTAGTCTTCAACCACCGGCTTTTGACTTATGCCAAGCAGATCGAGGTGGTTGTAGAGGACAGTTGTAGTCAGAGCCGAGTTGAGAGCTGCGGGACAAAAATACATGGAAGCTGTTCTTCCTTATCACCTGTATTCGAGTCAATTGATGACTGCACGGTCCTATAGTTTACATATTAATTTATTAATTTATTAGCTATATCAATAAGAAGGAATAGATAGAATGAATGATGGTTTATGTAGTATCTCTATCTTCGTCGTGAAAACCATGATATATATAATCATCATGATTTCATATCTATCTACAATATCTATCTGTTCTATCTATCTCTTCTATCTATAATAATAACAATAGCCGTCGTGTGATTAATTGATTGATTCGATCATGACATCATTGCAATAATCCACTGTACATATTTGGAGACTGGAAGTACATTCTGATATCGAGAGACTGGGTCTGGAAACTATATCCGGCTGGTGGGCCCATTCGCTAACCTTGAGGTGCCCGAATCTAAGGGGTACACTTGAGGATTTAGGGTTCCGAATTCACTGGTTACGCCCGAAACCCCTGCATCTATATTTGATACGCTAGCATGTAAATAAATATGCATATCATTTCCTTAACTGGTAATAGAATTCGATTCTTACTCGATAGTCCGTGGTTACACCTCCCTTGTTCTTCTCCAAAATCTGGCAAAATTAAAAACTCTGGTTTCGCGACCGTAGTTGGAAAATCGGTTAGGGTAGACCGCATTGACCAAGGTCTTATCGGCTGAGAAAACAAAAATAAAGTTATCTCTTTCTCGATGATAACTTTAATAGTTCTACAGTAACACTCTTACTAGGGTAGTACTGTGCTATACCATAACAGTTAAAGTTAATGAATGATCTGATACCAAATAGTTAATCTAAACAAATTGGTTTAATATTCATCAATAAATTGCTTAGTATATATATATATCTATATATTGATTCCATACGTTATAACAACTGTATCTACCACGCAGGCCGACATCTCGGCTTTTGAATGACAGTATACTATAGCACGGGATCTGTTATCGACTTCGTAACGCTTTTCAACAATTTCTCTTCGCCATCACTATTGACTCCACTATATATTGTATTTCTGGCCTAGTAGTGGTAGCTACCTCGACCTGAATCATTTGCCTCGTCGGCTTCTGAAGGTATCAGGGAATATTAGCACTCATTAGGATGATTTGGAATCTGTGCCATACTAGATAATCCTTTCCTCCATAAAAAGTCAATAGCAGGAGTGTGATATTCCTCGATTACAATACGACGAATATTCTTTCTAGAAATTGCTGTAGACCTCTATTGGTTGCTTCAAGGTAGTAATTAGGATTTGATGATTACCTGCTTTTAAATTATTAGAGTCGGCTCTAGCGGCGTCAATTCCTAGGTCATTGGCTACTTGCCGAGCTGTAATTACCGGTATAAACAACATATAAATTTACTCATGTTCAATTTTGAAGACGTTGTCGTGTTAGATGCAAGGGCCAGGTCCCAGTGCATTGACATATATCCTGATCTGACTTTAGTCTAACGGTCTCAACCTTTATGCATTATAGAGAGTGTCCAGATAAAGGCCTTGAAGAGCACGTACCGCGGCATGAATTCCGTCGATTCAGACGGCGCAGTTCCGACAAGATACCTCTGGTATAAAGAACAGCATGACACCATATATGAACATATCTGTGTTTGATCTATGACATATTTGTGGTTCAAGATTCGAATCTGATTCATTTGACAATATAAAGTTATAGTAAAACTTCTATTCTTATTGGTTGCTGAAGCTACTGAGACCATTCACTTTACACTATCTAGCTTCTCTCCAGATGTAATAAGTTGGTGAGGTTAACGACCTCAACCGTTAGAGATCATCATTGCGTCATGCGTTAATGAGCACGTTCCCGACGATCATCACCGTTCAAACAACCTAATGAGGTCCTTCGGCTCGAAATAGTCCCTTTAAAAAACCGCTTATATTAAAGTTTACAGTCTCGTCATGTTTATAAATCGGAGACTACAATTGGCCTAAAAAAGGAAATTTAAGGACTAGTTACTCTTCTCCTACATATCGACATTATGATGTATATCAAGTACAGTGAACAATTTAACCATCAGTTAAGGTTACTATGCATGAGCTAGATACAATCACCCACTTAACAATGATTATCAACGTGCTCTGATCTACCAAGACCGCGGCCTCGCCTCCTCCCGCAGTCTCTAAGATCTTATCTTAACTGCTGACTTGTTCCTGCAGGTAGTGTAGCCCTCAAAAGGAAATATCCCATATAAATAACAGCATATTCTGACTGGAATGGTCTGAGAAGCAATGGGAAAGAAACTGTAAAACTACAAGTATGGTTCTCTTGCCAAATAAAAAACTTAGATAACAAGAATTGGATTCAACAAACTAAACAGTATGGTCATCTTCTCCAAATTAAGAATGGCCACTGGCGCTATTGTCGCTTCAATGTTTCCTACTGTTTACTCGACAGGCTTGGCAGATATCACGAATGTGGTATTGTTCATGCAAGAAAATAGGGGGTTTGATCATTATTACGGTAGTCTGGCTGGTGTTAGAGGCTTTAAAGATCCAAATGTGTTGGTTGCTGATAATGACAAACCGATCTGGTATCAACCTACAGGATTGTCAACCGAAGGTGAACAATATTTACTTCCTTGGTGGTTGAGTGAAGACTCGAGCTATGTAGATTCCAATCAATGTTCAGTTGGTGGTTCAAATGATTGGACACCGAACCATAATGCTTGGAACAAGGGTCAAATCAATGGCTGGGTTACTAATAATACTGCATATTCCTGGGGTTACTATAGACGTTCTGATATCCCCACTCTTTTCAATATTGCAGAAGGTTGGACTATTGGTGACATGTACGCTGAAGGTGTCATGGGTCCCACGAATGGTAACAGAGTAACTTGGGTATCTGGGACAATTAATGTTGGTGGAACTGTTGGAGATCCAGTCACTGTGGGTGGCCCTTATATAGAAAATTATGAAACTGATGGTTGTGAATATAATGGCGACGTCCCTTACGCCTGTTATCCTCTCAACTGGAAGACTGTACCAGAATATCTTTTAGACGCGGATTTTGCAACCGTTCCATTTACTCTTTATCAGAATATTGATAATTTTGATGATAATCCTCTTCACTGGTTCGGTCAATACCAAAATGCTCTTCTACTATCGCCATTGACTCTTTTAGGAAATAGTTATCTTGGATTGGATGCCTTCTATGCAGCAGCAGCGGCTGGCACATTACCACCAGTTTCTTATATCGTGGGCCCCGAGGAATTATCTGAGCATCCTCCTAACCGTCCAGTTGATGGAAGTTGGCTTCAAAAGCAGGTAATTGATGCGGTTACTTCGTCTCCCAAGTACAATTCCACTGTGTTAATTATCAGTTATGATGAAACTGGTGGATATAGTGATCACGTTCCTCCATTTGTCAGTCCTAATGGAACAGAAGGTGAATGGTTTACCAATCCTGAGAATTTGAATGAATATGTTCCATCTGGTCCAGGATTCAGGGTTCCTTTCTATGTGATATCTCCTTTTACCCGTGGTGGGCGTGTTTTCACTGCCCCTGCTGATCATAACTCGCAGATTTTGTTTCTAGAGAAATGGGTAGAAGCGAGATATGGGAAAAATATTACTACCCAAGAAATGAATTGGTGGAGGCGTCAACATATGTCAGATTTAGTTGATATTTTTGATTTCGAGAATCCAGATTATTCTTTACCTGATATCACTACTCCCCCTACTCCTCCCTCACTTCTAGGACTCTACACTCAACCTTATCTCTGTGAGTTAGTATACGACAGTCAATTACCACCTATTCCATATGGCCAACAGAATGAAACGACATCCTTGTACACAGAACAAGGTTATAAACAAATTGTTGGAGCTCTAACAGAAGGTAGATATCTTGTTTTGGAGAACAGTCTCAAAAATGAGTGTGTTACTGATTTCGGCGGGTATCTCGGATTTTCTACTTGTGCTTCAGGCTATGCTGCTACGAATCAGAGGTTTATTGTTTATCAACAAGGTGATGCTTTTAGTACCAGTTTCCAAATCCGATCATTTGCTGGTGAATATGTGACTTCATTGTTTAAAACTTCCAGCAGTTTAGCAGATGCCCATACTTTCGCTGTTACTTATAGCTCAGGCACGGGCTATACGATTTCGGAAACTTGGCCAGGTTTTGATATTTCTATTCCATCTGTTTTCAACATTTATTCTGTAACTTATGATTAAAAAAGTAAACATAATGTTATTCGTTTAGATTAATATAACATGCATGAGATCTACAGGGTCCAAGGTATGTACCGTACGGCTAGTTTTGGAAAAATAAATGGCTAAACCCGCTGAAATAAGACCATTTTCTTTTGCCAGATTTTTTTCAGTACAGATGAAATGTATTTGATAAAGGTCCAAAGCTTGAGTCTTAAATGTGCAAACTAGAACATAACTACGGCTGGGTCTGGATCTCGGCCAAGACCCAGTCCTCTATACTATCGGGAGCTTATTTGATTATGTAATATCTTACTTAATGTATTTAACCTAACCCATGTTTCCAATATGATTACCCGGATTTTACTGCCCGACCTCCGCCCAAACTCTTGTTCACCGACTGAGTAACTCACTTTGTAACTCGTCGTCCTCAGTCTCTAACTTGTTCGGTCATTAGAAATTAGTATATTTGGTCTGAACAATGAAGTTAACTTCGTTGAGGACTGCTACGGTGGCTGGATTCTTGTTGAATTCTGTAACAGCATCATCGGATACCGGGTGTGATCCAGCGGCAGTATTCATTTTCTCGGGCAAAGCTAACAACAAAGAGAATCACATCAGTGATATCGAACTCGACATTGGCCAAACTCAATTGGTTTTAGCCGATTTGGCTGGTACTAGTCAATTCCAAAAGATAGAAAACAGCCAGGATGCTTTAATTGTTGAATCGATTCGTTCAATGACGAGGAAGAATGATAGTCTTTTGGCACATGATTCACCAGAGAATACTATTGTTGTAGTAGTAGAGAACATGCCTGAAACAAATCGACATGAATTGTTGGGTCAATCGCCTTCTTTCATAATTGGGAATTCTCCTCATGGTAAATTCTTTTCTGATGTGTTTGACAATTTAGCTCATGATGTTGAGGAATTGTTTGGCAAAACCTTACAATTATGGAGGGAAGGAGTATATTTCTTAAGCGGTACTAAGCACAATTATCGAAAAAATTCAGAACCTCATGAATACTCATCTTCATCCTCATCACATAAAACAATTCCAGGTTTTGAGGAGTCTGTATCCGGTGAGAATGCGGCCATTAATGATATTAATACTCTTCAATCAATTGGTGAAAATTTAATCGGACATCATGATAAAGCTTTAGTCCATCTCAGTTCATTAACTGGATTAGGTGAGAATAACGACAAATATATCCTAGCTTCAAAAGCTATTGAAGACGCTTTAAGTGATCTTATTAATACTAGTTCTGCTTTTAAGGTAGTGGTTATAGGTCTTCCTGGAAACACATGTGAAATTGATTCGAAAGTCCTGAAACATTGTGATCATAGCAAACATGGTAATAAACAGGCTAAGCATCATGGGCATTCTAAATCTCTTCTTCACTCACGTGATGAGTTATCTATTTCAGCTTCTTCCAGGGACGTTAGATTACAGGCACTCTCTTCTAGTGGATTTGGTTCTCTACAGCGATGTCAATCTGCTACTAATAATTGTACAGGTCATGGATCATGTGTCAAGACCAATTATGGTACATATGTATGTGCTTGCCAAAATTCGTATAATTCTGAAAAGAAAAAGACCACGAGATGGGCAGGTCCAGCATGTCAAAAGAAGGATGTTAGTATTGAATTCCAGATGTTCTTTTGGACTGGCCTAGGAACCATCTTAACAATTGGTTGGGCTATTTCATTATTATTCAGTATTGGTTCGGAGCCACTACCAGGTATTTTAGGTGTGGCCAAAAAAGCAAGCACGTAATTCATTCATAAACATTAATGTTTCATTGGAAACTAATATATATAATAGAAGATATCTTACCGTTCCTTTAGGGCTACTGCTTAGTAGCTATACTTAGATCTCTCAGCGGACTCTCAGAATTCGTGAGCCAGTTATCCGGAGGGCTAAGTGCAACAGCTCGAGATGAGTGAGAGGAGGAGACGAGACATACAGAAACAGAATTAATGATAATATATTATATATGTCATTTATACTAACCCATCATATAAACTTAACGCAGATACAATTGTAGGATCGATTTTGGAACCATCGCGGAACTCTTCCCATGATAACATGCCATCATGATCAGTATCCATTAATCGAAAGATTTTCTCAACTCGCTTTTCAGGGGTACTTTCATCATCCGGTAATTTGACCATTGTGCCTACCATTTTATAAATGGCACTAACTATAGCATGCATTTCGTTATATGATATTAGACCATCATTATCGATATCATATAATTGAAAAGCCCATCTTAATTTCTCATCTAATTTTCCTCGTGATGTGATGCTTAAAACTGTTATGAACTCTTTGAAATCTACATAACCAGATCTATCACTATCGAAGACATTGAAGACATATTCTGAAAACGTCGAAGGATCTCCAAATGGGAAGAATTGTTTATATATTTTCTGGAATTCATCTTTATCAAGTTGACCACTCGGACAATCCTTAAGAAAACCTTTATACCATTGTTGAAGTTCCTTACGGTCGAAATATGTTGCTCTTTTTAGATCCTGGAGATCTTCTTTTGAGAGTTTACTAGCAGCTTTCCCCATGGTAAGAATGTGAATATGGAGAGTGAGTATTAATAGAAATAGATGATACGTCAGAGAGTGAGATCTATTGAATCTAAGTGATATTAAAATGATGAACTTGAATGACACAGATAGAGTTTAATTATTAAAATAACTGATTTCCGAATAATAAGTATTAGATATTGAAAACAATAGAGAATACATGAAAGAACAAACTCTAATCAAGATGAAGATGATGAAGAAGAAGAAGAAAAAAGAAAAAAAACAAGATAAAGACACAAGAGACAGAGACAGAGACAGAGACAGATCCACAAGATAGACTGACCGACCGGTTATCCGTTATCCATTCAAAATAAGGTGTTTATCCTGAACGGCTTGATTAATTCATTAGTTAGGGTTTTTTTAACGCCGCATATGCGGGTGTCAGGAAATTATTAGATCTCGAAGGAGGCTGTGCATGCAGTGCATCAACGTTAATTTGCGATACGCGGCACCGCTGGTTCTTATCGGAGCTGATCTTGTGCCTCCGGTGGTTGGGGCGTAGGCCCTGTACTTACAAGCGATAACCTCGTCAGAACGAGTCCTAACATGAATATCCCGAATGCATCCAGTAACAAATACTCGTCCGCGACAAGTATTTACTAGCAGTTCGTGATATCAAATGAAGATAATATCGTAATTGATATATAAAAGATAGAAATAAGAAGTGAAGTTATATCGTACGTTACACAGCGCCCCAGCCGCCGGAGGTTAAGAACAGGAGGAGATCGTACGTTACAACCGCCGGAGGTTAAGAAAAGGAGGAGACTGTACGTTACACAGCGCTCCAGCCGCCGGAGGTTAAGAGCAGTGGGGAGTGTATGTTACATAATTAGTTTATTGTTTAAAAACTTTAGATACAAAAATACTTATTTTGTTATTGAATGAAGGAATTTTGGTGAAGATCATACATGAGTAACGTACTATACTTTTCTCAACTGGGCCTCTGCATTGTTGAAGCATCACCCTGAGTCCAGATGACTTTCATCGCAAACTTCTTAATTTTCCATATCCCATCATTCTTATCCTTCACAAGATCAATATAATATCTGCTACCAGTCAGAAACTTTGGGCCGTTTGGTTCTGCGCCCCTCCCCGTAGGACAATGTTGGGCTTGCGCATAAGCGGTGAGGTACGCAGTAGAAGCACCTTCCTTGACGTCCACTCGAACGTTACTGATCATATGTGTAGTATCCAATGGTCCTACAAAATCGAAAAAGTGCGTACGAATAGCATCGAGGCCGCTAGTGACCTTCCCATTTAATTCGAAAGTGACATCCTGATCAATCCAAGCAGAGTTAAAGATTGAAACATCGTTGTCGTCGAAGCCTATTAGAGCCCGGTATAATGCATCAGTAATGGCTTCACGTTCGGTAAGAGAACTAAGGATATGTGTATTTGACATTTTTATATTAAACAGGTACCGATTACGATATAATAAAATGAAAACTGTCAAAAGGCCGGCTATTTATACCTCGATTTAAGAACAGCTGTCGGTTAACCGATATAGGCGATAGGCGATAAATGTTATCACCTATGTCCGGCATTCGACGTAATAATATGCAGGGCAGAAATGTCTTCCCCTGGCGCGGCTACCCATGTTTGCTCCCAGAGGAGCAACTGAAAAGAATCGGAGTTGAGCAATATCCGAATTTTATTTTCAGGTACAAAGTGTAATTTGTGGTATTAATCTTTCTTGGCATACCTGGGCTTTATATGATCTACAACTTGACTGTTTATTCTCTAACTAACTCGATAAAACCACTCTATCCGGGATCACTTCACTCTCAAACTCTCGCTTCAAATATTCTACAGAATCAAGTACTGCTCGAATCCCATATTTGAAATCTTCAATATCTAAATATATTTGTGCTGAAAATCGGCACCACCAACGTCCGTTATATCTGAATATAGGCACAAATGTATGCCATTTGTTACAAATATATTCAGTATATTTACTGATGACAATGCCAGGAGAAGCAATACCATCATATGGAAGGCGTACGTTGAACATGCTAGTGATAATATTATCACCATTACCATGAAATATTTCAGTGCCAAATTGTTCTGAAACCAATTCACTAGCTGATTTAGCTAACCTATGACAATATTCTCGAATTGCTTCCTCACCTCCACAGATTTCTTGTCGGAATTCTATAGCATCGGATGCAGCTAAAATATTACTATAATCGAAGGTACCACTAGTATAGAACTTAGTTGAGAGGGGTGACGATGATCTAGATTCATACAATGACGAAACTACTAATGGCTGGATATAACTATGATGAGCTTGATCAACATATAAAAGTGCTAATGAAACAGGAGTAAATAGCCATTTATGCAAATTGGAAGTAAAAAAATCCGGACGAGCCTTTCGTAATGAGATTGGAATAATTCCAATCCCATGGGCACCATCAACAACAGAAAGAATTCCATTTTCTCGACATATTTTACAAAGTTGTTCCCAAGGTAATAAAGCTGCCGGAACAGAAGATATGGTATCAAAAAGAGCCATTTTTATTTTTCCTCCATTATTATTATTATCAATGGTTTGAGTAAAAGTATCCAAAATTTGTTGATTACTCATTGGATAATTGAGTTTGATTTCAATAAGTTCAATTCCTATCGTATCACGAAGATATTTAAGAGCACTAAAACAAGTTTCATAAATAGTACTAAAATAGATAACTTTATCACCCTTTTTAAATGTACAACTGCGAAGAATAGCATTTATTCCCGTGGTATCATTTGTAACAAAAACAAGATTCTCAGGATCAGCATCAACTAGATCAGCCACTTGTTTTTGAACTTGAGTGACTTTATTGGCATGATCATTTCTATAAAATTGATCAGGAAATTGCAGGACATTTTTAATATGATTTACTTTGGATTCAAGAACATGACTTGGTACTGCTCCATAACTTCCATGATTAAGATTTACAACTAACTCATTAAAATTAAAGTATTTGTCACGGAACTTTTTACCAAATGGGACTGATTCAAGATTAGTAGTCATTTTAGAGATGAGAAGGAGAATAATACTACTAGTTCGGTATCGTAATATATATATCAAAAGTTAACGGCGCAATATGCACTAGGATAAGCTTAAAATAAATAATGCGGCTCTAATGACCAAGATCCAGATATGATTCAATGATTCATTAACGTAAGTTGAAGTTAATTAAACTTAATTTTATCCAAAGCTGACGGATTCTTATTCATTATATATACATTTTTTTTATAATTCATGGAATCGTGGATAAGTGACTCACCTTGAACCGCAGGGGTGACTCAATCGACCCCGATCCCCTTTTTCTGCCTCCGGCGGCTGGGGCGTAGCCCCAGACCCCTAGCTCTCGCTACGCTCGAGAGGTGATGACTCAATCCATCCCGGCATAGCTCTCCTTACGCT